>JANHGB010034417.1:0-45463 GCA_026283785.1 Coracopsis vasa
CCATATGGTAATACAGTGTTTTGCCCACAGATTCTGTGTCCACAGATGGTGGACGTTCATTAGTAGGCCATTACTTTCCATGCTAAAAAAAATAACCTTTATTTATCAACTTCCATGTTGATGTCATCACATTGAGGAATTGTGTGGAAAGGAACCTCATAGTATCATAGCATAATACCTTGGCACAATGTAGTGCTGGTACCCTGTCTCAAAAGGATGTGATAGAACTAGAAAAGTCGTAGAAAGGGTTGAAAGGCTGACCAGCTATGGAGCTTGTTCTGTGAAGGGAATGACTAAGACTCTGTAATGAAAGAGGTGCACATATTGCTATGTATAAAATCTCAGTTGATCCAGAGAAGGTGAGTAGATAATGGCACTTCACTTGCTTCTAATGCGAGGTGAAGTGATCACACAGAACTGGCTTGCTCACAGCAGAGTTAAATGACTTCCGCGCAACGTACAGTTAGCCTGTGGAAGTCCTTGCCACAGGAGATGGATATTGATGTTGTACATGGCTTCAAAGGGATCTTTATGAATGAGATGTTTATGTCTGTTAAGCATAAACCCTTGATCCACAAAATGCCTGAGCTGCAGTGTTGCTGTGACAGTTTTCTGAGTAAATATCATTATGTGCTACTGCCCTGTAATGACTATCCTGAAACATCTATCTTTGGTCTTATAAATTCTTGTAATGGCTTGAAACTAGTTAAGTAACTGCAGAATTGTGGATCACATTTAAATTTGCTCTAAAAATGTTAGAGAAGTCATATATACCACTGAAAAAGCTTCGCAGTCAAATTGGAAATAGTGCGTTCTACAAATAAGTTATTAGTTTACACTTTATGTAGTGCATTTTTACTTAGTGTTTAAGGAACATTACAGAAACGTGTAAGAAATGTTAACACAGGTTTTAGGTGGAGTTCCTAAAGAGCAAAGGATCAAGCTTTCAGTGTCTTTCATCTCATGTATTCACACAACTTACATAAGATTTACACTATAAATATAGAGGGTTAGTTGTGTAGGTGTCTTTCTCTGCTACCGGCTGGTTTGATCAGAAACAATGCTTTAGTGATATGAGCTGTTGAATAAAAAAATGGCATAATTCCTGTTTATGCCTCTAACTTTTTACTTGTGAAAGTGGTTGTCACTGAAGAATAGGATGGGAGTCCTGTCTCTCTCCCATGCAGGGAAACTCTTTAGGAACCTGTTTTAGACTTTAAATGTAGTCAATCATCTGCATGAGTTGTGTATCTGAATAGTTTTGTGTACCTGGAGGTAAGTGTCTTGACAGGAGTCACATCCATCAGTCTGGTGAATCAGAGAACTGTTGGATTTGCAGGCTTCACATTTGGACTTAATCTTGGAAATTGTGTGAACCTGTGTTAAACAGAAGGTTTGTCTGAACGCTTAAAATGGTTCTAACTCTGAGCATATGAATTGATCTCCATAAACTGACTTCGATATAATGAATTATTTTCTCAATATAAATGTTTTTGGTACTTAGTGAGCTGCAACAATGAAAAGATCAAAACTTTAGTACCGGGCAATTCTCCTTTAATTAATACAAAATTTTGGGTTAGCTCTCTAGACTAGAGGCTTAGAGCACGTACTGTAAAATTCAGTGTTTGTTCTCTCTCTGTGAGTAAACTAAACATTCAAACTCTGCTTTCAGAAGCAATGTCTTACAGGACTACAGAAAGAAGACTTTTATTTTTTTTATTTTTATTTTTATTTCCTTTTTTTTTTAATTTTTTTTTTTAATTAATGCCATTTACAACATACAGAATCACAGAACTGGAGAATAAAAATTAGGTGATCTTTTATGGAAAGAAATCTATTAGAGCCCTAGCAGGCAAATGATGACCTTATCTAATATTTGTCTTCAGGAAAACTGCTCTTAAATTGCAATAGTTTTTTATTTTTATATATTTGGGGGTGGAACCTAAGAAAACACCCCAAAACCTGTCCCAACCTCTCCTGTACATCTAGGCTTTTACAAATGATGCTACCAGCTAATTACTTCTCCATAGTAATATTTTTTCATAAATCAAAGACAAGTCTGTCCTTAAGTATCCCCAAAATATTTTGAAAAATCTTAATCTTTGAGGTCTTAAAACACAATGGAAAGTGAGGTAAGATTTTTATGTTTTTAATGAAATAAGAATCGTCGATCCTCAGAAGCCAGCAAGCAGGAAATCAGGAAATGTTTTTCTTACTCCTGTATGGCAACACGTACAGTTGAGGAGTCACATGGCACTCAAGTTACTAATTTTGAATTTGAATATCTGGTAGGTGTTAAATTTGAAAACTACATGGAACATAAGTGCTTCTGCTGGTTACAACCATCAGAATGTCACTGAGCAAAGAAATTTAGCTTCCTTCCCACCTCTTCTAAAGCTTAATGGATTTTAAAATCTTGGCTAGGTCTCTGTTTTAAGAAGGAAAACCCAGTTTGAACTGTTCTATCAATCTGAATCTTTTCTTCCTTAAAAATGACACCATATGTTGAGAATTTTTGTTTGTCTTCACTTCTGAATGTTTCTAAATCATTGGGTTTTGTCCTGTTGAAGGAGAGATTTTAAAGTAAGTAATAGTAATTGAACACTGGAACTTATCTTTTGATTCAGTGGATTTTCCAGCACTTGAAGCACTTCATTCAAGATCAAATGACTTTCTAAAAGACATGCTCTATCTGCAGTAGAAATTATGGGGTTATTAAAGGCTTCAGTTGATGAAATTGAAGATGTCCGCAGAGATGGATAATCATACACTCGCTTCTCAGTTTCAGTATCTGAATCTATTGGAAGTACTGGGTTGATTGTCAGCCTGTTCAGTCAGATTTCTTGAAGAAGTTCACAGAATAGGCAGTAAGCCATCATAACAGCCATAGAAACATAGTCGTGGGATAGAACTCCTCCCACTGATGCCCCAACTGCAGCCTGAATAAGGATTTGCTTTCTGGAATAAGACCTAACAAAGCGTGAATTGTGCTGCATAAATGCATTTCCAGTGCGGGGTTAGGCAGGAGGTCAAAGGATGAGTGCCATTCACATAAATATGAGTGTGAAGTAGAAGAATTAATTTCAGTAAGCTGTGTGCAAATGAATCAATGGAATTATTAATCCCAGCAAACCATTCATTGCTATTTGCTCTTGTAATAGTTATAAACACTTTTTTTCCTTTTAATTAAAAGGAGAAATAATTCCAACTAATTAAACTCTTGATCTGTATCTCTTGAATATTTTTTCAGTACATTTTTGTATGATATCTTCAGAAATGTTCAGCTTTGGTTTGCGTGGTGGGTTGACCCTGGCTGGACACCAAGTGCCCACCAAAACTACTCTACCACTATCTCTCCCTCCTTAGCTGGACAGGGAAGAGAAAATATATTGAAAGGTTTGTGGGTTGAGATAAGCACAGGGAGATCACTCAGTAATTTCCATCATATACAAAACAGACTCAACTTGGGGAAATTAATTTATTACCAGTCAAATCAGAGTACAATAATGAGAAAAAAAACACCTAAATCTTAAATTGTCCCTCAATTCTTCCCAAAAGAATTCTTCCCAAAAGGCTTTTCTCCCAAATTCTCTACCTCCTTCTACCCCTGATAGTACAGGGGGGTGGGGAATGGGGATTGCAGTCAGTTCATCACATGTTGTCTCTGTCACTTCTTCCTCCTCATGGGGAGGACTCCTCACACTCTTCCTCTCCTCCAGTGTGGGATCCCTCCCACAGAAAAAGTCTTTCACAAACTGCTCCATTGTGAATCCTTTCCATGGGGTGCAGTCCTTCAGGAACAGGCTGCTCCAGTGTGGGTCTCCTGCAGGGTCACAAGTCCTGCAGCAAACCTGATCCAGCATGGGCTCCTCTCTCCAAGAGCTACAGGTGCTGTCAGGAGCATGCTCCAGCATAGGCTTCCCACAGTGTCACAGCCTTTTTTGAGCATCCCTGTGCTCTGGAGAGGGATCCTCCATGAGCTGCAGGGGCACAACCTGCCTCACCATAGTCTGCACCACAGGCTGCAGGGGAATCTGTGCTCCAATGCCTGGAGCACCTCCTCTCTTCCTTCCTCATTGACTTTCACGTCTGCAGAGCTGTTTCTCTCACATGTTTTCACTCTTCTCTCTAGCTGCTGTTGCACAGGTTGGTATTTTTTTCCCCCTTCTTAAAACTGTTATCCCAGAGGTGCTGTCACTGTTACTATGGGCTTAGTCTTCGCCAGCAGTGGGTCCGTCTTAGGCAAAGCTTCCCACAGAAGCCATCCTTGTAGTTGCCTGCTACCAAAAGCTTTGCCATGCAAGCATGATACAGTTTGATAACAAGCTAAGGTTTCTAGTGTCCCATGTTCAGAATGTAAATGGGGGAGATCTTGAAAATAAGAGTTTACGCACTTGAATAGATGAACAGGTGCTGTTAGGCATAGGGGAGTTCTGTGAACCTGCTTCACTCAAACCCAGCTGCAAAGTTGATGTATGATTTGAACTTGCACTAGTGATTCTTTTTGTAATTGCCTAGTGTTACAAAATGTAAGCTAAATGATTCTTGAAGGGCAGCTATATGACATACTTCTACTGCTCTGCCACATTTTAGTTGATAATCGGGTCTCCTATTACAGCTGTCCTCCACGCAGCTCTCTGAAGCACAGGTCTGACCTTAGGTAGGCTGTTATGGTGAATTTAAAGTTTATGTTTTTGTCTTTAGAATGGTGCCTGCTTAGGAACGGATCACTTAATTTAACCCAGTCAATTATTAGTGCACCCGAATGAGAGAGTGTATTATCATTGTGTACTGATGGGTACATGCACATGTTGTCTAGCAGTAATGGACTGCATAAACAGTTTGGCATTTCAGCTGACCTGCAGATGAAAAAATTATTTAGAAATGTATAGCAACTTGCTGTATTAGCTGGGAAAGTTCAGTCCACAAGGAACTAGATTGTGGGTGTATAATTTTACCTTGAAGGTACCATTATTTCATTATGCATAGCTTGCTGGACTTTACCTCTGCAGATCATGATGATGTCATGTTATAACTGGACATACCGAAATCTGATGCAGTCAGGCCAATAAAGTGTTGAAACAATTCAGGGTTACAGAATGCTGTGTGCTGCCTCACAAAAGGGAAAATTGATTCCATCTGCTCAAATTAAATGTTGATTTAGACCTCTTTTTTTTTTTTTTATGTAAACCATGCTTTTGAAAGAACTACTTGATAAATACTTTTGGTTTTATTATATAGATTTAGAAATAAATTGGAGAGAACTTCAGGTCTGTCTTATCTTCCTTAGGAAAAGATTTTATTCAAGTGAGCAATGTATTTCAGCATAAATGTATACAGTACAGACCCTTTTGCCATGATCAGCACTTTGTATACCTGATTGAGGGCTATTAAACTCAAATTTGATGTACTGGCAGAGTTGGCCGAGTCTTGTTTAACATAATTAAAATTCTGTGGTCAACTTTTTCTCCCTGCATTCCACAGCCAAAAAAGCCAATGTGTGCTTCATGAATGGCCTTTGTAGACAATCTGTTTGTCTCTACTGAACTGCTTTTGTTTTTAATAGATGTCTTCTGTACGGTCATTTCTGAATGTCTCTTCAGTGTGCGTTAAACTGCTAATACAAGTACCTAGAGTGATCTGGAGGTCTGTTCAATCTCAAGGAGCTTAAAGGTTCAAATAAGGGTCTACTGAAGAGCAAATCAGTTAATGGTTAAGACAAAATGTGGTGAGCCAAATAAAGAACCCACAGTTCACATAGCTGACATCATCCTATAATATCTCCCAGACAGCACTGTGCTTTATAATGTGTTTGATGCATAGTTTTTTTTTCCTTCTGTAGACACAAAGATTTCAATTGACTTGAGTGCTCCAGAGGCTAAATTCTTAAAGGTATCTGAGTACTTAAAGGTATGCAGAGAAGTTTCTTTGGATTAAAAACTAATGCCCAAGTACTTCATTCCTGTTTGTGATTTTAGGGACATCTATTTGCATTCCTAGATACTGAAATACTTGAGAAGTCCAATAGGCGAGATAGTCTTTCATTTTCTGTGAGGCCTGTCAGGCACCCTTTTGCCTGCTACACAAAACATCAGTGCGGAAAGAGGTGAGAAAAGAGTGGAAGCTGAAGAACTGATGTTACTGAGCTTGTTTACCCCAGTGAGCAATGCATTTGACATGTTTGGTACTTGTTTATGGTGATGTGATGTACAGGATGAAAAACTGTGACTGTCTGATGTTTAAAACATGACTTGATCTCTGACATTCTTACTGTTTATGCTGACAGCTAGCGTATAAAGTCTCAGACATTCCCTTCTAGCATAGCCTGCTCTCAGACACCAGAATCACTTACGAGGCTTTTACCAGCTTTTTTCTTGGAAGGCAATGATGACAATTGAATGCCATTTTTGCAGAAGTACCCTATTCCCTCAAATGATGGTGCGATAATTTTCTGTCATTGTGCTCCCTGCTATTTTTTGTAGGCTGCATTGCACTCTTTGAAGAGAAAATGCTCTGAAAAGGCTGTAAGGAAGTTAAAAAATATGACAGGGCTTCCCTCCCAGTAGCCTGATTAAAAAAAAGAGAGCAACATCTGAGTTAAGGTATAAAACCCCCACCTGTTTGCTAGCTACTTCCTCTGTGTTTCCCAGGCTGGGTGTTAGTGTTTGCACTTGCAATGGCTGGTTTTCAAACAGCCGCTGAAGAAGTTCTGTTGCACAGAATCGTTAGCCTGGGGGAAGCCCACTCTTTGACAGCACTCCTGCCTCTTTGCCTGAAGAGTACTTGTGTGGCCACTGATCACCATCTACATAAGGCAAGAATCATATTAATTGTAGTGCTGTAGGTAGTCAAAACTTTGATCAGCTTCTACATTAGTTTTGTTGTGATTTATCGTGATGTAGCCTGTCATTTAACTTCCACCATCATTATAAGTGGAATGTGATTTTTTTGGCTGGTTACTTAGGCTAATACTGCATCATTGTGATGGTAATGATTAAGTCCACGTCTAGGGATTGCAAAATGAAATCTTACAGCAGTGATGAGTTACACTGCATAGAGCTATCTGGAAAATAACTTAGCTACCTGCCCTAAATGTTGTAAGGGTATTAATATATTTAGAACTGAATTGATATTGACAGCTATTGTTTAGCAATCCATTTTGTTACAATCTCCTTATGACATGGGTCAGATTTTGCATCGTTACTGCATTTTTGGGGCTCTATAAACTTTTTTCCTTAAGGAATTAACTAAGACAGTAATTAGCATGTAAGGTTTCTGGTGTAATAGAATCCCTGTCAAAATGTACAGGGTCTTAAGGAAACAGGAAAAAACATTCAGTGTGAGCCTGTCTCCAGAATTTTCTTGCTTCTCTAGAAATGAGGATTTTAATGCTGATTTGAAATTGTGCTCGGTGTTGAAGACAAAGTGCATTTAGGGAAATATGGCTTTTATTACAAAGGGCTTTGCATATGGGAAATTGGAAAATGTTGGGTTTGGCGATTTCTCACAGTAAATCTAAATGCTATGGGGGGAAAAAATACGAGGTCAAATCCCTTCAGATTTGCTACAGGAATGACAAACTGAAGGGAAAGCTCAACTATGGAGCTTACCAGACCCAAAAGATGATTAAGCATTTCAGCCTTATTTTATTCTTAGTCCCATCAGGTATGTCTTCCAGCTAGCTATACTGATCACATTCTGCAAGAGGTAAGGGGTAAAATCTAGGGAGAAGCAAAAGAATACATCAGGGTATTCGACTTAGGTGACTTGCTTAGGACTGCTTTAATAATAATAAAGTTAACAAATTCAGTCTTTTTATCCTCCTAATTAGTAATATAATAATAAATTTCAAGGATGAGCTCCTGATTTGGTAAATGCAGAAAATTTATGGTTTTGCTTTCAAATGCATCAATCAGGATTGAGATTCTGTAACACGGCTAAATCCTGTCCAGAAAGATAGAAGTTGCTCCTTCTTTAAAGATACCACTCTCTCTGTGAATAAATATGCTGTACATTGCTGCTTTTCTGTTGCCTTGCTGGCCATGCCCACTTTGCTGAACTTGGTCTGTTTCTTACCTCGTAATCACTACAGACAGTCAAGTCTCCATCTGTGGGTGAAGATTAAAAGTACAAGGTGTATATGGGCGTAGAAACTGTCTTCTCTAGATTAGCTCATGTCCATAGCCATTACTAGCTCAGATAAAATGCTGTTGTAGAAGCAGCATACCAATATTATGAAAACAGATATTATGGAGCTCAGTCATTTGGATGTGTATATCTCATTCTTAAAATGGAAATTCTGACAAGTACAGCCTAGACTCAACAGTAGATGTGATTGTGTGTGGACATCAGCATATGTATTAAGAGTTCCCACCCTGTGAATGTGTTGATGTGTTGAATCTGTTGGAGGAAAGTGCTCATGGATCTAGTTTTAAATAGTTATAAGTATTTCTTTTATGTTTATTATGTTTATTTTTTGTTTACTTGAGAAGCATAACATGGGCAATTCCTAATTTGGACAGATAGTGAGAATCTCGAGCTTCATGAAGCTTAGCTTAGCTTAGCTCTTTTGTCTATCCTCTATGTTGCTTCAGAGTATCACAGGGGAAGCTATATGGAAATGTCTGCTCTTTCCTGCACTGTTTTCAAACTATAGTAGCTGTGAAATAAGATAAGTAGAATTCTGGTTAGTTGAATGGCCCTTGATTACTTTCCTTAATAGTGCTGAAAGATTCATGATTCCAGGTCCAGCTCTTAGATAAGGGAAATGTAAAGATGGCATTTGGTGATCAGGTCCCATCAGCCTTATCTGGAAAATAGCAACATCAAACCTATAAGCCTCCTCCTGAGGAGAACATATTAAATATAGGAACTTATCCTATGGTCCACCTTGTAAGGCCTCCATTAGCTGGAAAACTCTAGCAAGTCCTAAGCATAACAAGCAGAAACATGAAACTGCTGTATAGCCTGTGCATACAGATCTGAGCTTAAGTGAATTCCTGAATAAATGGTTCTGTGTATATCTTCACCTAAGTTATGTCAATATGCTGCTTTTCCAACTTTGTTCCCCTTTGTAACTTTTCCTGATGTTTTCCCAACTATTTAGTGGTCAGAAGCAAAATAGTTATAATGTTTAATTGTGACTAACCATGGAAAATGTCACAAGAATAATGGTGCCACAACTAGAATTAGAATAACCTGAAGGTTAGAGCTTGTTTTGTATAGTGATGCCCTCATTGTAAAAGGCTGCCTTTTTTTCTTATGGAAAAGACATAAGTTTGAGATAATTTCTGATTTGAGCTTATTTCCCTCTCATGTTTTCTTTCCCTGTGAAGGGAGACACAATCAGAATCCAGAAATGAACTTTTAAGATGTATTAATTGATAGCATCTGTCTTTGAAAGGAGGTATATGGTATTCGTAAGTTAAAATAGGAAGGAATGGAAGGATACACAGTTCAGTTGGGAAATTGAGAGGGAGACGCTGTACTTCTGGTTGATAGAGCCTTAGAAGTTTTTTATGGATGCTGTAATAGAACTCAAACATGAGCATGTGTAAGAAAGGGAGTGGTAACTGTTTGATAGTAAGACCTTGAATGTCCCTTTTGCTATTCATGCAGGCGCTGATATTATTTACATCCCTATAACTATACTTTAGGGCTGTGCCAAGGTTTTAAAGTCTCACCCCTCCAGCTAATTGATTATCTGATGTGGACTGCTTTGACTTGGCAGTATCATATGTACACAGAATGAGGTACAGGGGCAGCTGGCATGCTCATTTCTAATTTCAATGTTTGGCAGCTTCCGAAATCAGCACGAGGCATACTGAAACACTTGGCACTTCATCCAAAAGTAATGAAGTCTTTCACTTAACCCAATGAGAGGGTAAACAGGATGTTAGCCAGAGTTGCTTTGGTGTCAGATATTAGATGAAGGATAAAATGCACAGTAATTTTTGAACTGAACTAGAAGTTCCTCTTCTACCATTCAATTTTTTGCTTACGTTACTGATAATCCATTTATTACATTATTAAAAATCTATTTGTATGTTCTCTTTGTAAATAAAGTTATAAATTATTATCTGCATAGGACTATAAAGCAATAACTGAAGTATTTCTTTAATATAAAACCAATTTCTTCTTCCAATTGACAGATCGAAGAAGTGATTAACAGTTTCTCTGGTAGTTCACATGCTGTGGCTTCAACAGTCTTATGTTTCTCAACTTTTTCTTCTGTAGACCATTGCCAAAAATATTTTACATTAATTACCAATATGAGAATAAATTCTGAGAGAAAAAATTACAGATGTGTGGAATAGTACAGAACAGAATATGGGTTTATCAACTAATGTGGTATTTTCCAGTACTAATAAAGTGATTAATAAAATACTGGGGGAGATGATACTGAAAATTGCTCTGTAATGTAATTCTTGTTGAATACAGAAGATATAATTGGTCTAATGTGAACTTCTAAGCATTTGGTAAAGATCTGAGATGATACTAAATTAGCTGTAAAAGATGGGGTTAATTCTGGAAGTATATGTAATAAAGTGCCTAGGGAGACAACTGAATTTTACAAGGAAGGGAAGTGTTAGTGTAAACAGGATTTTACAATTCTGCCCTCAACAAAATTTTATTGGATATATTAATGAATAAACTTAGCACAGAAATGTAGAATTCTACCTATACAGAGGAAAAAAAAAAATGGACAGCAATCCAAAGACAAGCAGAAAACTGTGTATAGAATATTTGAATGACCTTGAGGACTAGAATAATAAAATATAAATAAAACTATTTACTTAAAAGTGAAAAGTCATGCATTTGAGGAAGAACATTTGTCATAATTTCCACTGTAAGATGAGAAGCCAGCATGTACAATCCCTGGAAAAGGAAAAAGACTTGAGTTTTATTCAGACAGGAAGGACTTGAGCCTTCAGTGTGGCATATCTGCACTTAAAAAAACCAACCAAGCAACTCTCTCATCCCCAAAGAAATAATAACAAAAGTCAAGAAAGAATACTAATGCTGTGATTGCTAAAGACTTATCTGGGGTACTGCATGACTGTGTTCAGCTAATTTGTACTGAAGCAGGGTCATAGAGATCATTGTAGAGAAAAGAGCTTGTCTTAGGAGAGTCTAAGGCTGGCTTCTTTGGCCTTGCAAAGTGAAGATGAAGAAAAATGCTTCCTGCTTATAAATGAATAGAATAGGATATCATTAGGGAAGAAAAAGAAATTTTGTCTCAGGGATAATGCTTGTACAGGAACAGGGAGGTGTAAACTCTCCACAAATGAAATGAAGCAGAAAACCAGGAATCTATCTGTATGAAAGCGTGACTTTCTGCATGTTCCTTCAGTGGACATAAGAATAGGAAAAACAGACTAGCTGGATGAGGTAGTTAGATCAGCTTCTGACAAAGTTCCTTGGAGCCTTGAGAAAAATTGTAGTTATATGTCAAAAAGGCATACTGAGACAGAGAAGTTCTTTTGAGTCGCTAAGTTTTACATTCAAGTCAAGCAAAACTTGATTTCCACGATAGATCTAAACAGATAAATCCCAGTCCTTCTGTGTCTAGGATAATCTCTGATAAACAAAGCAAACAAACAAAGGCCTCTTAGGTTTCCATCTGTTTCCAATGTCAAATGCTTTCTTTGGTTCTGACCTTTGTACAGTGTCTACTTTTATGTGGCCTGCAGCCAGATCTCCTGAAACTGTGATTTCGTAATCTTGCAAAGTTAGCTTGGTCATTATACAGCTGAGAGGTTTCCAGGAAAAAAAAAATAGGTTTTGGAAGGGTGTATTGGCACTTCAGTAGGTGGCACTCTTCACTTTAGGTCTTGCCCTAAATCCTATTTTTTCTCAGGAATGAGGAGGATGCAATTTTGCCTGTGGCCTTAGCTAACTTCTGTTTTGGCAAATGTAGTTTGATCTCCCTGAATTCCTCTTGCTGTGTTGTTTCCATGCTGTGAGTTTTACTTCACTGAAATATTTGGAGTAAAATCACGCTAACACTGGAATTAGATCAGAAAAGGACCCAATAAGTGGGACATAATCTGCTTCCTCTTCTACAAATGTTCATCTAGTAAGAACTCAATGGTTTCCATTAAATTGGTCCATATGGATTTCAGTAGAGCTGAACCGTAGCCATCATTACTCCTTGATAATATTTTGTATGCCGTCCAGGCTACTGTGATTGGTGCCACAGTATTCAACCCGTAGTATGCCTAAATCTTCATGTTGGTGGTCTGTAAAGGAGCCAGTCCTGTTTATCTGACATTCCCTTTAGGCACAGGGTTTTTGTGTAATGTAACTTCACAGGAAGGGAAGTTTGCAGTTAAGCTGCATTTAGAGCTCCCTGAGCACACTGGGTCAAATACACCACTTCCTAAAGCTCTAATGTTCTGGACCATGGTTTTTCAGTTCACATTTTCAGGAAACATGGTAACTGAAAAATATTACTTTCAGAAAAACTCAGAGAAACCCAACAGACTTTTCTCAAATTTGTACAAACCTTATCCTAGAAGAGTGACATCATACCTCAGTTTCCTCATTGTGGATTTCTTGGGGTTTGGTCTTAAATAAGTACCTGATGCATTTGCTTAATTCTTATTTACCCAAATAAATATAATTATCTGTCTTAATCATTGGTGATCTCCTTCTGTAGCTGGTCCTCTGTTAAAAGTGCCTTACCCTAGAAAAGGAGAAGGAAAAAAGGAAAAAATGCTGTTTCTTTTGACTCTCTTGTTGCCCTTGACGTTAAAAAACCCCCATGAATATCGGAATTGTATTACCCTCTCTAGTTTTGATGATAGTCTAAATCTCACTGCCTGCCAGTATATATAATAAAACATATATATATATATTATAGTTTGGGGGCTCTTATTTCCTTTTCTGTCTGTTTTCAGTACACTATAATCATTAAGGTAAGCTATTTCCTCTGTTTGTCTAATCTGTTCTTCTCGTTACGTTAATGGTATAGGATGTCCTCAAGCCTTGCATTGCATGTTCAACCCTGAGGTGTTGATAAAATAGCTATGTTTTCCAAAAATGATCAATTTCTATTTTCTGTGCTGCTGCTTAGTGTTTTTTATGTGTTGTCAAGCAGTTTTCATACAGTTGACAACATGATCTGAGCTGTGCTGTGTGAAACAGAAGACCCTGTACTGGTGACAACTGCTATTGAAGTAATATTTCCATCACTCTCTAGCTTCTCAAAAGCTGTGTTTAGCTTGTTTAGATGCTCTTACTTCTGTCCACTGTAAGAGGAGAGTAGAAAGAGAATATGTGACATGAAAATGTTGTACCTGCTGACACGGTTCCAATCAAAGATTTTTGGAGATTTGTGCCTTGAAAAACACCTGTCATTGAGTGAGACTTTGTAAAGCCTTCGTATTCTTTCTTATAGGGTTTGCCTGCATCTAACCAGTTGTGCTGTAACTTTTTTCATCTCCATGTCATTCATTATGATAGTGAGGATTAGGCTGCTGACATGAGAGGTCAAGATTCTCTAATCTTCCCTCCTCCCCACAAGCTTGGCTTTATTTTTGGAAACGCTTCTCTGATGTCTCAGCACTCTCAATATTGATAAAAGCAACACAAAATGTATTTCTTGGCTGAGGTAACCAGTACAAATTTTGCTGTGGCAGTGGAAGTTTCTCCCTGGTGTGTACCTGTTATTGTAACAGAGTGACAGTGGAATTTAGACTGTATCCGTGTAGCCATCAACTTCTGTATGGAGATCTTGTATTGCATCTCTCTTGTGGCTGATACCTTTTGTAGTGTATGCTGAAAGCGCGCTGACCTTTAGCAATTCCCCCTCTGTCATAACAAAGAGATGTCTGTTAATTCTAGCCTGCATAAACTCTGCATTTGGTTTTAAGCTGTTTCTATATATAAGTGTAAATTTAAAACCATTAGAACACATTTTTAAGAACTAAAAAAAGAATTGTGTTTCTAGGATATCAAGAATACCTACAGAACAGTAGAAAAAACCAACCAAGTCATCTTTCATCTGCGTTTTTTAACCCTTCTCTGTGGCAGTGTTCATGTAGTAATGTGTTTACATAAGCAACTCCTCCTTCACTGCTGTCAAAATGTTTTGACTCTAGTCATTCTGACTTGTGCATTGAAAAGATATGCTTGCTGGAAAAGTGTACTTATGCAGTGCTTCTTGCAAATGTTTGGCCAGATCCTTTTGCAGTAAGCACACAACTACCCAGAAAGCACAATGACAACTCTGGCAATCTTAATTTCATCTTTAGATGCCAATTTTTTAATTATTGCATTTCAAAATCCCTCTTAGACCTTGTAGAAGTTGCTTCTGTCTTTGGTAAAAGTTTTGATGAAGTAGATCTGGATGGGACACTAATCTATTTTGCTTTAAGATGGCAGATAAGCAAAGACTGAATGAAGTAAATCCTTTTTGAAATAAGTGGTTTTGGTTTTGGGTGTTTGTTATGCAGGCCTGCTAACAAAGGGAAAAAACCCAGTGATTTTGTATCACCCTAACCCTTGGAACACTGTAATATAACTTACATTTCCCACAAACCCTGCACAGGAATCTCTTATGTTGGATTGTGCTTTTCAGTAGGTTGATGTGTAATCAGGTAACTTTGAGGTTTTTAAAACCTGTTTTATTGCAGAGCTAAAGGTCTCTTCATAATTGCAGTTTACTTGGAAGCGAAGTTAAAATTAAGCCATTTTTTCCCCCTCATTTGTTTTCTAGGTTGACATTTATTTGGTTACAGTCTCAGTTTTCTGATTGAATTTTACTTTCATTTATGCTTACAGATCTCTGAAGTAGGTTGAGTTGTCTTTAAATCAGCTTTAACTGCACATGAATAAATTCTTCCTACAAATTAGAAAAAAATCCATTATTAAATCAAAGGTCTGGAACAGTCTTCTAATTAGAGAGTGCCTGGGTCAAAAGGACCAAAGTAATTTTCAAATGGAGTTTGTTAGGTACTGTATGATAACAGTACAGCGCTGAACTTGACCCAGGAGGGCTCTTGTGCTCCTCAGTGTGTCCTGTTGTAGCTGAAAGCACAACTTGACCTAGTTATTAAACTGTTAACTGGAAAGGGTGGAATAATTCTATTTCCCAAGGTCTGATAGTGTTTCTGAGGTGTGGGGAAACTACACTGGCTTATTTACTTAAGACCCCTGCTGGGTGGCTTGAAAGTGACAAGAAGATTGTGCATAACTTCACAGCTGGAATAAAATAGCTGCAAGCAAACTTAGACAGGAAATAGAGCTCAGCATATCAAAATATGGAATATTCTTTTGAGAACCCTGAATACTTCCAAGTAGCAGAATGTTCTTGCATTAATCTCATATGGAAACAAAATGTTACTAAAGATAGTAACTAAATATTACTGAATATAGCTTCATGTATGGCAGTATTAAATATGCTGTTTCCCTGGAGAATTTTATAGAATCATAGTTTGGGTTGTAAAGGACCAAAAAGAGTATCTAGTTCCAACCCCTGTGCCATGGGCAGGGACACCTCCCTTTAGACCAGGTTGCTCAAAGCCACATCCAGCCCAGCCTTGAACACTGCCAGGGATGGGACATTTACAGCCTGTTCAAGTGCCTCACCACCCTCACAGCAAAGGATTTCTTCCTTGAATCCAACCTAAATATCTTCTGTTTAAGTTTGAACCCATTACCCCTTGTTCTATCACTACAGTCCCTGATGAAGAGCAACATTCCCTGTTGAATTTTAAACAGTCAAAGAAGAAGTCACAATAGTTCTTTACAGTTTTGCAGATCCAGAGATGGGAAACAGTGCAAGTTTTCTTTTCCAGGGGCTATATATACCTATGTTACAGCCATACAGGGTTGTTAGTTCCTTGAAGGTAAAGTGGCTCTTTGAGTAGCTTCTATATGCTGTAATTTGGGTAGAAATAGTGTTTTCCCAGAATTTCATGACAAGACTGGTTGGGTTTCCTTACCCAAGTTAGCTGTCTTGAGCTTATGTCCTGGAATATTGGCTAAAACCAGGTTTTCACTAGATACCAAGTTGTATGTGTTGGTTGCAGCTGTGTTTTCAAGCATAGTTCTGTTCCAGCACAACTGAAGATATTTTAGCTGCATTAGAAATAGTTTCTACAAGTAACTTGTATGTGCAGATGCATGCACATGTTGTTGTATTTACATATTCATTTCGTCTACTTTTAGACTCATAAGAACTTCACCTCTAATATACTTAATCTTTGAACTGTATGTGAATAATGAATATAAATGTGCTAGGCAATAATTGCATGTTGGTGACTGTCAGCTATTGGATTTGAGGCAAAACCCATGAATGTTTGCTAAATAGGGCTGTGAATAATCAGGTAGTGTTTAACTGAGGAGTTGGATGAATGGTTTATCTTGCTAACAGCACACAAACAGCCTGACAATTTTAATGGTTTAGTAACTTGTTGATATTTCACTAGCAGTATATGTAGCGACTTCCAGTTTTGTGAAGGTGGAATGCTCTGGGGTAAATAAGTAACAACAGCCGTATAAAGGGATCCCCTTTACCTCACTGAAAGAAGACTAACTTGCTGGAGTTATCTGTTGCGTTTTCCTAGATGGCACTTCAGTCACTTACATACAATATGTAAATGTGGGTGTGCATCCTTCCAAAAGGTATGTACTTACAGTACATATGGTATCTATCCAGCACATAATTTTGGGTAAATCAAATTTCTTTCTTCAGAGTAAACTTTTGGGTGACAGCCAAGCTGTGCAGTCATCTTTATGTTGCCATTTTAACCTCATTAAGGGGAAAGAGAAAGCTGCTTGGCTCTACATGCTGTCAGTTTTCTTCTACTACCACGTATGCATACCAGTGTCTCTAAGTCCAGCTTCCTGTCTTGTTGATCCAGCTTAATATTTCTACAATATACATACAACATGAGTTCTCTTTACAGTATGCATGAATGTATCTCCCTGTATACTTCACTGCCAGAGTTGTACCGTCATCTAGCTTTGAGGGACTCTGGTGTGCAATGTGCTTTGAGTGGGAGTAAGTACGTACCAAGAACTAAGAGGAATCAGCTGCGAAGATGGGCACTAGCCCTCCTGTCCCCCAAGCTCAATAATAAAAAGAATATGGGCAGAAGCCAAGTATATTATGTACCAAATTCACTTCCTCTGCAGAATACAGTTAAATGAAAAACATATGGAGTAGCTTGTTGAGTTGATTTTATTCTGTGCTCTGTCCTGGTAATGGATTTGTTTTCAGGACTGAGTATTCTGCATGTTTCTTGGTGGATGCTAGTAGTCTTGGAAATATCACAGCATGTGGGACCCAGTAAAACATGCATTTCATTTGTTTTCCTTGGCTTCTGTGTGTCATGATGTGTTCAAGATGATAGAGTCTGGAAAACTGTAAATTTTAGTTAGGTCTCAAGTATGAATCCTGAGCCTTGTCTTCATGCTGCAAAGGAAGTCTGGTAGTAGGAGGAAGGCTGTTGTTCAGCTGTGTTCCTGAGGGTGCACTGTGCAGCCTATGTTTTGTTTATGTTAAAAGTATGCTGACATAGCTGCTGGCTCTAATATTGGGCTTAATAGTTTTGTTTGGGTTTGCAGCTGTGTCTTGCTGTCCTTTCACTCTGCCTGCCTGCAGTTCTTCACTCAATAATATACTGCAGCAGCAAATCCTGCTCCAGTACTGCTGCTCAGGCCAACATTCTGGTATATTTCTGTATAGTCCTCAGAGCTTGCCAAGCAGGTTGAAAAGATGGAGATAAGTGGATGGGCATCTGTGTGCTCTCATTGCCTTGTGACCATTTAAGGAGCTGTGATCTGAAATGAGCCATATGACTTTGTTTTTCCCTTCAGCCTTGTTCTTGAAAAAGTAGGATTGGTGAGGGTGACAATAGGGTCCCCCTACTTTAGATATACATGGTTCAGAAAAGGACAAAAAATTAGCAGTAATCAAATTTAAATTGTAAGAGCCTATAAGGTGAGCTTTTCATAAGGAATGTAAAAAACCACCTGAGACACTGTGACTTCACTTCTTAAACAACACATTAAAATTCAAATACCAGTTGCTTAATATGCATACTTTTAGCAGCGCTGCAAATTGTAAGAGACTGTGATCCTGTTGTACTAGCTACTGTGGAACCAAAACCATATGCTATCCAGTGCAGAGTGCTATTCTTTAGGACCTTGACTGTACAAGGCATGGCACCTGTGGGGAATTCTTTGTAAAGCAAGGTCTTAAAAAGATAGACTAATGTCAGAGAGAAGATGAAAATTGCTAGAGAGAGGAGAGCTCTGGCTTTCTAGTTACTGAAATATATATTGACTTCCTCCAAACTTTATTTGCACAAATGAAAGTTCATGGGGGAATTCTATGTCACTTTTCTATTTAGCGGCATTTTATTTAGCAAAATAAGTACTGACTTTTAAGTAGGGTGAAAATGTTGGTCCATCAGTTTCTCATGTGACACATCTGATCCTAACCAAACATGAATATTTGCTGTGTGAGGATTTTTCCATCTACTTATGTGGACCTTGGTGCAAAGTTGACTGAGGTCACAAGTGAAAGCTAGTTTGCAAGTCCACATCCTTAACTGATGGTTGCAGGTCACTGCTTTTGTTGAAATACCATTCCCTGTTTTGGAGCGTATAGGATTTCCCAACATTCCAAATAGATAGGAGTTTGATATTACAGGGAATGGCAGCGGTGTTGCCAGAGAAACTGCACATCAGCAGCTTTCATTTAATCATCTCTTAGTTTCTGTCTCTTGCTATAATACCTGGAACTTTGGGTAAAGAATTTTGTCCAGCCCATCCTGATAGATTGACTGTTTTGTGTCTGGGACAGTGTTTTTATGTTGGTTATAAAAGAAAAACAAGTTTAGAGTCTGAGCACTAGAGGAACTTCAGAGTCTGCTTGGTACTTTGCTTCTTCAGAACAGCTGCTGAAGTTCATTTCACTTCTGTTTCTTGTGGGTGATGAGTAAAATCTCTCTGGGGGAGAGAGGCAGAGAGAGAATTAAGAGACATCGGGGTTCATAGCCTCAGCTGTTGAAGTTCATCACCCAAATCAGATAACTGGGATTCTCTTCTGAGTTTCCCACAGGGCATTTTTCCTGCCAGACTACAAGGTCATAAATATAATTGGGTATTGCAGTGCATCGATCTAAATCTGCTCTGTTCAAGTGAATAGTAATATGAAAAGTGACTTCTGTTTGGCCTGATAACTCTGTTGACCTACAGTGAGACTGAGCTCTTCAACACTTCTCCAGTTTTCATTGCCAGGAGTTGCCACTATAAATATATGCAGTGTAGCTGACAATTTGGTTTCCTGTGTAATGGCTGCTCTCTCTGTAGATAGTTAAATAAGCCCAATACCATAGACTTGTAGCTGTATGTTGTAGACAGAATGGTTTGACTGGCTGGTTATGACAGTAGATGGTAGGTCAATGACACAGGTCCTTCTTGTTCCTTGGTACAAGTGACAGTGGGTCTGGCCTTGTGTACCACAAGCAGTCTACTTGCTGTCAACATTGTCACGTTCTCCTACATACCTTTATGGGCACAACCTGCATTCTTCATTGCCTAACTTCACAGGTTTTATTAAAGCATACTGAAATACTGGAGTTGGGACATACAAAACCTCATAACGCACAGGGTGTGCAGTCCTGCGATGCCTTCTAGGTTTCATTTTCTATCCTGCTATAGCGTCTTATCTGAAGTTACTATTAAAAGATTATTGGGATGTAAAGATGTCACAATATTTTAGTGCCTCCTCAGCTGGCATTACTTAGAAAAAACCCGGTGATGAAATGGGATGACACTAAGTGCTGATTTGGCTGCTATGCTTGTTCTAGCTTTGAGCTGGAAGTTGTATGGAATACGTTCTTTCCAGATGGCAGGGTGTGGCATTTCTCCATGTCGTTAAGTCTTGTAGGCCTATTGGGTAGAGCTCTGTTTACAGTAGCTGGAAATTTATGTGGAGAGGATAGGTTCAAAAGGTCTGCAAACATCAGAGTAGAGCTTGAGCAATGGACCCTTGTGGTTTTCCTGTGTAATGGCACTATGTTTTTACAGGCATTTAAACTATGGGAAAAAGTAGAAGTTAACCTTGTATTTAGATAACTTTTAAAAATTTTTTTCAGTCAATAAGTTTGAGTTTGTTCAGCAAGGATCAGTTATTTTTCCAGAAGATTAAGGTTTGGAGAAGACATGAATAAGATGCTGTAGAAATCTAGAAAATGTAATTTCAAAATTTAATAGCAATGAAGTGCCTTATTTCTTAAACTTACATAAGCATTTATCTAAATTTTCTTGTAGAAAAAAAAAAGCTATCAAATTCAAGAAGCCTCTCTTAAAGAGTCTGGGGGTTAATATAATCTTGTGTTATCAAACTTGTGTAGTTACCTGCTTTGGCACCTAATTCAGCGGCGTGTTCAGGTTTACATGGGTGCTTAATCACACTTCTAGCCATAAGCCCATAATAAATCCCACTGCTATTACTGGGTTTTTTTACCACTTGTGAGCATTACCTTAGATTTTTTTGAGTGATGTAGTTCTTATACTTACGGATACGTTTTTCAGAAGATACGCCTCTTCAGACTGCAACATCACTGTTTTGGCATGGGGAATTTTATAAAAGCATAAGATATCAAGGGCAAGATTAATATTCTGAAGGAGGAATATTTTTTTCCTTATAATACTGAAATGTTTCCTGTAATGAATCTGCTTACCTGGCTGCTAAACAAATGAAATGTGCTGCAACTTATTTTTGGCACAGGCAGTGTGGCTAGGGGTACTAGCCACATTCTGACACGAGCTGGAATTCTGAGACCTTTTGGCTGTTTTTGCAGCTGCAATGAGACCCAAACTTTATCCCAGAAGGGGCAGTTACACCCGCTGGATTTGCAAGAGAGCCCTGCTGTATGTATTCACAGGTAGCTTGCAGTTTCCCTCCTCCACGTAGCTTTAGAGTAGGAGTAGCAGACAGGAGCAAGCCATTACAGCAGCAGTCATGTGTTGTGCCTGTTTAAGGTTTGTAACAACATGCTGTCCTACCCTAACTCTGGTTTTAGTATCATGAGGGAACTGATGGAACACAACCCTTACAGAAGTTCAGAGCTGTAATTGGCTATTGCAGTCCCTCTATTGCTACTTAGATAAGGTAGTCAACCTTAGGCTCTCGAAGTACTTGCTCCCAAAGGTATACAAATTTCAGTATTGCAGGATGGCAGAAATATGCCTTTTAGCTTGGGGGGTTAAGGGTGACTAACATCTCGCTCTGGTTAAAAAAGAGGGAAAAAAAGCCCATGTCCAGCAGTGACTTTGTGTAATTCGGCTACTCTTCATATATAGTTCAATGTCTTTAACAAATGCTTGCTTGCAAAAGGACCAGACAATGTAGAAATCTGTCTCTCATAATTGGAGATAACACTGTAAGCATGTGCCTAGTTGGAGCCTATTCTCTTTTCCCATTGCTTTGGGAAGTCATCTTTTATTCAATATGCAGTCTACATTTGACATGGTGAAGCATTGCCCTGAAGTTGCTGTAGCTTGATCCCATAGAGCTTTCCAAATAACTTCAGGTTTTTCCCAGAGCCATGACATTGAAGTCTGTTCAGTCTGTGCTTTAAGTAGTCGTGACTGGTTCTTGTTATAAAAATACCAGTATACACTTGTATATTAGACACCCAGGGGCTGTGTGGGAGAATTATTTTCTGCTCAGCCCTGTAACACCTCATTAGAGTGGGGATGTGGTCCTCAGACTACATGCCAGTACACCCATTTTATTCCACTGCCAAAGAAGAGAAAAAACCTAGTCTGTCTTAGTGAGAAACTTCTGGAAGCTCCACCTGACTTGCACAGAAGAAATATGTCAACAGGAGTTCTGGACCTGTTAGTGCAATTTCCAAATAAAACCAGACATTCCTAAACTAATAAAATGCATTATCCACTTAATATTTAGTTCACCATGACCTTACAAGCAATGTTCCTTGAAGTCTTATATCTGGAACTGAGCCATTTACTTGATCACAGACCTCAAAAAGCAAAAAAACCCCCACAACCTACCCTTTCTGCGGTGTGTTTGAAAAGAGGGGACAGTGAAAACATTGTATCCTGGCTGCTGCAGAGACGAAATGCTTAATCCTCCCAGTTTTGCCATGGTTTGGTTATGGTCTATCTGGAAGAGGTCATTGCAAGTCACATTTAGAAAATTTTGATTATTTTGACACCTTTAGTCTTAGAAATGCCCTTAAACAGCTGAAGAACCAGTTTCAACAATGCCTTTGCTTGGTAAAAAAGCATGTGGAGCAATTGTCTCATGTGAACCCTGCACCATTTTAAAGGAAGGTATCATTGCTGGAGCCAAATCCAGGTAGCAGACTCAGCACAGTACACTGATGTTGATTCAGAGTTTGTTAGGGTCAAAACCTTCATTTCTCTCTCTTCTTGTTCCTCTGGTGAGGGCACAGCAAGGTTTACAGCTGAGAAAATAGAGGTCTTGTATAGGGCCTCCCACGTATCTATTAGAGATGAGGTCGCTAGCAGGTGAACTCTGAAGTGGGAATAGAATGCAAGAAAGCAAATGGAGATGTTGGAAAACCTGGCCTCACCAATAAGTTGGAAAATGAGAACTCAGACCTCAGGGGAAGGGCCCATAAATTTTTTGCCAGATATTTTATAGGAATGTAAGAACGCTTGTAGTGTTGGTCTTTCTTGGCATCTTGTTATTGTCAATCTTCTCTTCATCTGTTGTCCCTTAGTACAACAGAAATCTGGCTCAGTATTTAGCCTAAAATGCTTAATTTATGAGCATTTGCTAATTAGCCAGAAAGTCTGACAGCTTTTTTATTTGCTTTTAAATAGTTCATGTGTTTCCTAATCTCTGCAATACAACTGTCATGCTGAAATAGCCAGACACACAAATTGAGTCAGAAAATGAAGCGGAGCCTAGTTTTTGCCTTTCACAAATGAGGATGTGTTTTTAATATAGAATGTGGCCAACTTCATGTAAGTATAGAAAGGGCAAGGAGGGGTACAGCCTTTGTAATTCTGTAATTAGAACTGCTGGTAGACTCCCCAGAGATACTGGATAGAGCAGAGGCTAGCTCCTAACATGCAAGGTAAGATTCTGAATACTTGAAGTATTGGTAACAGCAGCAATCCAACATTTTGTCTAAACTGCCCTTACCCCCTGGCTATACTTGCACCTTAGCTAAAGATATGCAGGAAGTGGAAGAAGAGGAGGAGAAATATATCTAATCTTTAGAATTTATTTTTTAAGTTGTTTTTCGGTTTTCAGCAGATGTGCTACCTAAATATATTGCAGCTCAAGTCTTACATAATAAAGTGTCAGAGAGTGATAGTAAAAGGAGAAAAAAGTTCCTTGTATGAAGGTGTTATATGGAAGTTTGAATCGGGATTTAGTTTCTGCAGTCCAAAGGAGATGTAGCAAATGTTTGGGATCGTGACAACATATCAGCAGTCTCGGATGACCATGGTATAACCAGGATGAGACCAGCATGCATAGTTTAACCGTAGAGGTCTTTGAAATCAGTAGCACTGGCTGGAGCTGTCCAAACAGCTGTTGTGTCAGGTGCAGCTGGGACCAGTCACGGCAGGTTGTGTGGAAAGCAGTCTATGACATGGTGGAGGATGTGTTTTTGCCAGTTTGGAGGCATTCCAAAATCAGCTGCCCATCCCATGAAGCTGCTAGGGTACAGATGGTGACGGTCGCCTTTGGTGGTCAGAGCATAACAAGCGCTAAGATGCAATGAACGGAAAATGCTAACAAGATATGAGGAAATGACAAGAACATGCTTGTAGAATGGTGGCAGAACATGTTTATGGGTTGTCAAGCAAAATTTTTCCCTTGCAAACGAAATGAATCTCTAAAAGAAACAATAAGTAAATCGTGCAGTAACATATTAAAACAAAAAAAAAATTCCAAAAGCTTGTCAAAATTAAGCCAGAAAGATTCCTGAAACAAAGGCCAGTTCATAATTTTTGGATCCTTGACACAGTCACTTCCCAAAGCACAGCATATAGTGGAAGGAAAAAAAAAACCCAAACACTTATTGGGTGTGTTTATTTTAATTGTTTTAATAGGATGTTATGTCAACTATAGTTCTTGCTTCTCCAACTGGACTTTTATTACACTATATATTCTCGCACTGTGCCAGTCTTCTATAGCATGTGGTAAGATTGGAGTAGTTGCAAAACTCCTAACAGTTACGTGTCCATGTCTATTAGGTTATCTAACAAAATTGCAAAGTTTGCAATGCCTGAGTTACAATAATTCATGGAAATGAGTCAGACAGATTCTATTCCAACAGGTAGTATTGAGATTCTTAGTGTGCCTACATCCCAAACTTAATCTTGAACAGGGATTTGCATAAATTCCAAAGCATCTAAATACAGTGGCCTCCTCTATAGAGTTGCTATTTAAACTGGTTTTGAATTTAGCAATTCTTCTGTTGGTGACACTGTTCTGAAGAATCAGGTTGGTTTTATTCAAGTCATGCAAGGTTTCTTTCATTATAAAGTGCTACAAGTTCAGTATGTTAAACATTTAAAAACAAAACCAAAAACTCAAGTTCACCCTTAGTTTAAAAACTCATTTTAAGCTGAAACAAATTATGATTCCATGGCTGGATTTTCAACAGTATTTGAGATCACCAGACTTTGACTCCTGCAGCTAAGGATGGATTTGTCAAAAATACTTAAGTGTAGGAAGGCAGTTAATGGCAGGATTTTCATAGTTAGACTAATCAAACTAGTTTGAAGGGCTTGCAGTAATGGCATAGTGTGACATAACGTGACCTGTCACAAAAGCCAATGTCCGTGTTATTTTCTAATTTGCTTGTTTTGGAACACATCTTTCATTCACTCCTGCCTTCCTGGGTGGGTGGTTTGTTGGTACACTTTCATACGCAAGCTAAAAAGAAAATAAATATTGGCTTGGAAATATTTCGGGACAAAAAACTATTTTAATCTGCATCAGCAAGATTGCTGATGCTAGATATGATGTTTTAAGTACATTTCAAATATTCTAGATTTTGGAGCTTCATGTATTTCAGTGAATGGTTAGCTATCTTTTAAAGCTAAAGGGCACTGCTGACTAAATTTGCTTTGTTCGATCTTCTTTTTCATTTTGCATTATTTATAAATTTGGGTCTGATGTTTTTGCAATCAACAGTGTTTGTAGTAGATGCATGTGGATTCTGCTGGCACCATCATTAAACAGTGAATTGTATTATCTGGCACACCAAGCTCTGAAGTCCCAAATTATTCAGAAGTGTTTTTGTTGTGAGCTGGCACATTCTCATTAGCATGGATCTGGTCAGCCAGGCTGAATTGGTCGTGCAGGGAAAATTTGCAAACTGCCAGGCTTGTCACCTCCTGTTAACTTGGAGGACAAACTTGGCCTGAAATAAGCCTTGACTGGGGAGCGTGTGGACAGTATTGATAGCAGAAGGTTCCCATTCCATTAGCCCTGAAGGAACTTGGCTACACAATGATGGGTTAGACTGAAAAGCAAGGACATAGAAGAAGGTTTTGTTACCCTCTTGGATATGAAGCGATAAAAAGGAGAACTTGCTGCCTTGTACTGCTGAAGAATAACAGTCCAAACTTTAATGATGTGGGCACCTGTTGCTGATTGACTGAATACAGTGCTACTTTGGAGAAAGGTCATGAGCATAAGTGTGCTTCATGTGCCTAATTTCTTCTTAAAATTGTTTTCTGGAATTGAAGAGAATATTCAACCTTTCTTAGGAGGAGAGTGCTTAGCATTTTTATTGCTTTAAATTTGAAAGAAATCCCTTTGATTCTCCTAACTTCTATATAAAGTATATAAGGCAAGCATTTTCTTGTTTGTTTTTGGCAAGGAAACAAGAGCTCAGTAGCCAAGTCTAACTTTCATTTACATGAAAATTAGAGACATCACAACTAGAAACAGACAGCAGAGCTCTTTTGCATTGGTGCTGGCTTTCATGATGCATAGGGATATTGTTACACTGTGTGAAATTTTGGTCATCTTGAAGTCAAGATTTCAACAATGATTTAAGGGTAGGGGAAAATCAGGATTTCATCCCAGAGATTACTGTCTCCAAGACTTTGAGGATTTTCAGCTAAAATGTGTCATAAGGATGATGAGAGAATGGTTTATGTGTAAGATGTGTGATACTATAGGATAGAATTACGCTTTTTTCATGGTAGTTTGGTCTGTTTTGAAGGAAATGATAATGACCAGAATTTTTTTTACACCCCATCCTTTTTTTTTTCTGCTTCAAATTTCATTTGGTAAAGCTACACCTGCAAGTAACTCTGATACTTAATGTAAATTTGATGGCTGACTCTGACAGAGCTTGATGTTTTATCAGCAAATTAAAGCATGAAATCTAATCTTTATTTTCCTTCAGCAAATAATATTTCTGTGTTGCAGAGTTGTGGCAGCTGCCCACAAAAGAATCTTTGGTCTATTGTCTAGACTTTGTTTAAGCTTTCTTTCAGATTGTAGGGAACAATTAAATGTTTTTTAATACAGCAGTGTCAGAGGCTATAGAAATATTTTTCAGGACCTAGATCAGGATCACAGGAGAGAATGGAAGCTACATCAAATAAACCAAGAAGTTTTTTAGGGGTAGTCTAAATAGGTAGGAGCCAGGTCACTGATTCAAAGGTGATAGAAAACCCACAGAAAGCAAAGGACTGAAGTAAACCAGCAGCTTGGCTGTTGGAGATATGAAAAAGGTTGGGTTTGCATTTAAAAAGGTTGGAAGCTAGGCATGAATTCCTCACCCATGATAATTTCTTCTGTTGCTTACATTTAATTGGTTATAATACTGTAAATAAACAAAACAGTACCAACAAAACAGCCAACTTGGTAGTTATATGTTTTTCTTTATATTTGGTATAGCCCAAATGCTGCTTTTGCTGTACTCAGAATAGAGAATGGTCATCACTTCTCAGACACTGAAGTGGCTGCTAGAAAGTATTTCAAATGGCAATCTTCCTAAGTTGAAAAAAAGAATAAAATTCTACGACAGTGATTTGGCAGTCTGAGGTAACCTCAAATCTGAGCTGCCAAACCAAAGTGGGTTTTTAATAGGAAGAGAAAAATTCAAAGCAAAAAAGCCAGCTGAAATCTTGTGTTAGGTGTCCACTCTATAAAATGTGGTATTTCTGATCATGACTGGATTTGAAAGTAGTAAACTATTGCTATCCTGAAAGACAGTACTCACAAATAGGAGAGCATCAGTATTGGTTCAGCCAGTCCAGCTTAATGTTATGGTGCATATACTTAAAGCCCTAGATTTTTTTGTGTTACATGACACTGTTAAATATCTAACTTACGCGGTCTGGCTGTCTCATAGTGATTTTTATACAGAACTCCTGAGCAACTGATCACCTATTACAGCTTTGTTGCCATGAAATTAAATTAATGCTGGCAGATGAACAAGCAAAGAACTTCAGAAAAAATCTCATATGGCCTTGGGCTTTTTATCATTCAGCTTTTTGTCCTAAGGTCTAGAAGCAGAATCACTAGGTCAGGGCAGAATACAACTGTTCAAATAGTGAGTAGTGACCTTGATGTGTTTCAGGGGAGCATTTTTTAGTGTTTTTCTGGAACACCTCAGTGACTTCATGTGCAATAAACACAGACAGCTCTTCTGCAACTCTGTAAAATGCTTTCATAGGAGAAAAGCATAACTGCTGAACACTAAATGAATCGTACACTTTTTTGTCATACATGGATATTGAGGAGACCTGATAGCACACACATACATCTAATGATGAGTGACCAATTCTTTGGTTCCTGAGGGCTGAAAAGCCATGCTCAGTATTGATTCCAGGGAGTTTTAAATCAGGTTCTGTAAGATGTTACCAAGTTCAATGGGTGTATTTGTCTTATTGTACATATGGTTGCTGCTAATATCTGCTGCTGCTGCTTTCAGAGAAGCATGAAATTTATAAAATAGGTGTGTGAGTACCTATGCAGGACAAGGATTAGGCTAAAAATCAATATTGTGGTTGAATTAAATACTTCAAGTACATAACAAGAGGTATGTTACCATTATGAAAATGTCATGGATGGCTAAATCTTTAATGGATATGTGAGTACATAATTCAGAAGGCTCTTCTGACCTTTAGTTTCGTTGTAATCCCTTTTGTTATATTAAGCGTAAATATATTAGGGATATGGAGAGAATAAATAAGAGAGAACACTTTTGCTACATAAAATAACATGACTTTTTAATTTAAGCATCAATCATTCTCAGTGCATTAACTGCATTTTACCAGATTATTTGACCTTTGCTGTCAGGGGAGTAAATGCAATTTTACTTCTCCATAATGAAAATAACATCAGGAAATATATGAAAGAATGCTTGCCTAATTTCCTCCTCCCTTCTTTTTTTCCTCTGGAAAATTATGAACTGTTGTCTCAGTCCTATGACACATATTTTGCTTGGTCTTGACTTTAAAATATAAACACATTTGGTTTTACTTCAGGATAAAGCAAGTTGGTATTAAATGAGGTAATCAAATCTGTATCTTTCACTGTTCAGCAGTGGAGTTAAACTACTGCTTAGTCTTATATGTTTACCATTTATGGCTTCAGGTCCTTGTGTGCCTGTATAGGCGTTTTATCTTTAACACATTAATATGAGCAAGATAAAAAAATAATAAGTAGTGGTAAGTTAAGTTTAGTGATGATTCTGTGTTTTAAGTTTCTGTTCCTGCATAGGAATATATCCAAGAGATTCAGGGAGCAGTCTGAGAGAATATGAGCTCATCCATCTTGACTTGGAGCAATTGAGAGAATCCTAAAATAAAGTTATAATTAAAATGAAAGGGGAGAATCACAAAACATAGGAGTTTCAGGCTGTTTGGAGATGTAAGATGGGAAACTTGTAAGAGGAGATACTTTTGGGAGAAGCATGCAGAAAATACTAAGAATAGCTGGTGATAATGAGAGGCAAATATGCTATGAACTCCTGATATTGTATGGTCCATCGAGAGTAGAAACAATTAAAATGACTCATCCCACCCTCCTCCCAAAACACCCTCTTGGAAAGTGGCTCTTGCAGTACCAGGCAGTTTCCAGGAAGGTGAAGTGTTTGTTCACTAAACATGTTACAGATGTATATTGGCAACTTCTGGTGCCAGCAGGTAAATCAAACAAGTGCAAAAACAATTTAGATGTTGAAAGTTTTACTCTGAAGTAAAAAGAACGTGCTGTAAATACGTGTTCAACATGGTGATTTAGTGTTAGTTGGCAAATATACGATGCAGAGAAGATTAACAGCTGCTTGATGGACAAGTGTAAGATATCCAAAAGTTTATAACTAAGAGCAGCATAAGAAAATGGAAAATGGAGGATGAATAATTAATATTCTGTCAAATGCATTAAGTGATTGAATATCCTTAAGAAATATCATAGATGTTGTATTATTAACTGTGGTGCATTAGTGCAAATTCTGAACTTTCCAGTGCTCATTCTTGCTTCTTTGTATCAACAGACTAAGAGGTTACAACATAGTTTGATCTCGGGCAGCTTTTCTGAGCCACATCACGCTATAACCTTGCATGTCCTCTGTCTACATCTGTACAGTTTTTCTATGTCTCCATGGAAAAAGAGAATGGAAAGAATTATATGGTGGTAGACTTAAAATAAAATCTTTATGAACAAGAGCTTCAGAGGTTATTTAATGGTATATAATTTGTTGTGGTTAATTCACAGTGGGTGAATCATATTTGCAGTTCTAGATGAGTGCTCTTTAAGCCTTTATATAATGTCATGGCATTGTATGTGTCATAGATGTTACAAAAGCTCCCAGCATTTTGCAGATATTTTGTGG
The DNA here is from genome assembly GCA_026283785.1 of Coracopsis vasa. Lineage (NCBI taxonomy): Eukaryota > Metazoa > Chordata > Aves > Psittaciformes > Psittacidae > Coracopsis > Coracopsis vasa. The sequence goes on from JANHGB010034417.1 coordinate 29,838, forward strand.
GAACTGTAAAAATTGTAATGAGACTATTTCTTGTGTCTGGCTATAATTTCTAAATTAATTCAAGAAAGGGCAAAGTAGTCTATACTTATGTCTCTGGACTAAAGATTCCTCAGGTCTCAAGTCTTGGGCTTTCTATACAGACTCAAATTCTGAACAGTTTATGGTCTGTGAACAGTGGTTATCTAAAGAAGCTACAGTTTGTAACCATCCCCCTCTTCTGCAGTGGTGGCAGATATGCCAGGAAGATAAAACATTGCTTCTTGTGTAATCCTGCAGAAGCAGTTACTTTGGACGCTATCCATGAAATGTGGCTTTAGCTGAGGGCAGTGTTCTACTAGGAGAGTGTCTGTGTGGCTAGGACTTTATGGTCCCTGTTTTCAGTATTAATTTAGACCTAAAAGTTTTCCCTACAGAGGTAGAACAGGTTCAGTAAATTGAGTCTTTGATGTTTGCCTCTGCGTAGATGGGCTTCCTTGTAGATGGTAGACAATATGTACTTCATAGTCAACATAAGGTTGGCAATTCCAAGGGCCGAGTGGTGAGCTAACAATAAATATGTGCAGTCTGTTGTTAAATGTATGGCGAGAAGGGATTGCTTGATGGAAAAGCTGACTGTACCAATTTCCTCTCCAATTTCTGCTCTGATTAGATAGCCGCTTCTGTCCGTGCTGTGGTACACACAACCCCAATAAATTCAAGAGGACAAACATATTGGTAAAATAGAGCTTAATCATTTGAGAGCCAGGAACAGAAAGGATAAGAGTTACGCTGACACTATAATTTTACTGATTTCAGAGTCAAACTGAAGGCATAAAGATGGTGATATTCAGTGAGAAAGGTGTGTATGTGTGTGGGGGGAAGGAACTGAAGAAGTGCATTGCAACTAGATTGGCAAAAAGAAGCTAATGAGTTACAGCTGTATTTAAAAGAAAATCTTTCAGGTTTTGAAAATTAGCTAGTGATGGATGGATGGAGGCTGTGGCAATTGATATAGCAGTGGTGCCAAATGAAACACATTTGTTACCAACAGGGAATAAAATATATGCTACTGAAACCCTTTAGCACAGCTTGGAGCTTAATATAAATAGAGTGTATTTTAAAATTATGCCAACAGTCATTCCCAAGAAACAATTTCAGTCTCTGATTCTTTTTTTTTTCACCTTCCTTCTGCATCCATTTATGAATACATACATGTTTCTGTAGTATGTTTTAATAAAGAATTATGGTCAAATTTAATAACTCTCATATCCAGGCTGAGGTGGCACTGCATTCAGGAATATGCATTAGCTATTCTTTGAGCAGTCAGATACACAATCTCTCTCAAAGTCTTAAACAGTCACCATCCAGTTGCTTGTGAGTTATCAATAATAATCCTAATAAATTTTATTTTTGTGTTTTAGAAGTCCTTAGAAACTCTAGTCATAGACTTGCAGCACTTTGCCAGGCATGGTGTGAACATAGGACAAGAAGATGGTTGTTGTCCTAGAGAACACACAATATAAGCTTCAACCCTGTTACGTTCTTTTTTGTTAAACTTTGCTTTTGTAATAAAAAGTCATCTTTTGTTGTATTTTGTGCAATTTTTCTGCCCCCCCCCGACAGAATAAGAATAAAAGAGAGTAAATAATCTAGTGCTTTCAGATCTTGTATTTCATCACTGTTTCACCTAGATTTGAATTTAACCCCAGTGCACTGTGATTTGAAAACGTGAATCTAGCAGGCTGAAACCAATTAAGGAACATATTCAAATCTCCAGGGCTTTGGAGAGGAAGGAATAGGAAACAGGAAGGAAGCAAAAGTAATTTTTCTTCTATTCTACTTGCATGTTCTTTTCATAGACAAAATATATACCTAATAGAAGTAGTAAAATAACTTAAATCTGACTTTAGCTCTTCAATAATATATTGAATTCTGAAAGTGCTGTGAGACATATAGTTTATGTCTAGTATTTCTAGTGAAAATGTAAAAATTAGAACTACCACAACAGTTATGGCAGGTTCAGAGGCTTTTAAAATCTTACTCCACAGCTGGATTTTGTGTGCCGAGCCGCTATGACTTCTGTTTGTTTATAAACATATGTTGAATTTGGAGTGATAAAGCTCATGCTTGAGCACCGCACATCTCTATCACCGAGCAAGTAAAGTTTCACATGAAATGCTGTCAACAATATCTGCCTACTGAAGGCTATTGAAATGGTACCAGTGTATTTTCTCAAACAAATCCCTTGCCAATATGAATGAATGGGTGTTACGCGCAGCAGAAATTTAAAGCAAATCCCTAGTAGATAGATTGAAACCATTCAAGAGGAATGACTGAGCCTAGTCTGCAGTAAAGCTTTATATTACTTAGGCTTTATTTTTAATTTGAAGAGGCTTATTTTCTGATAAGGGCTTTGAATTGCTCATTTACATCTGTGAAAGGACTACATTGGCTATTGATTGTTATAATAATAGAAATGATCTCATGTTTTCTGGAATTTAGCAAGAAAATATTTTTAAATATTTTAAATGTTTTTTAATGTAATTTTAAGTGAAAAGAACATGTCAAATGACTGTATGAACATAGAACTAGATATTGTGTTGGCTCCAGATCATGGGAACACTGAAGGCATAACACGTTCAGCGTTATTCTGTCTTATGGAAGTGAGTTTGAAAAAATTACATGCAAAATTAAAAATGGGATCTCAGTTATTGGAGGGGAATGGTGGTAAGTGTGAATGAGGAGAGAATGCCACTAGTGTCATTAAATGAATGTGTCTTAAGGTTTATATGGACTTACAGAGCTGTGAAAGTTTAGGTGGACGTGACTCAGAACCCTCTTGGGAGGATGAGAGTAACTAAGAACTTAGAAAGATTCTATTTGAGATGTTCTTTCTATTATTCTAAAAGTAAGAATCTGGGAAGCAGGAGGGTGCTTTCAGCCAGATACCAGCTTAGATGGTTGCAAGCTCATAACAGTGTCTTCATGTCAGCAGTTCTTTGAATGCTTTATACCTAAAGCTTGGTGGGGGATGGGGTGGAAGGGTGTAATACAGGGAAGTACAGATTTATAGCCGTATTCTGCCAGTGTTCACCCCTCACAGTAAGAATTAAATGTATATGTTGCCGTATTGATCTAACTCGATACACAAAATAAGCAATAGATGCTTCACCTGGAAATGTCATAGGGGAAAGAGGAATGAAACATATAATTCAATGTGTTAAGAAAAATGAAGACTATGGTGCCAGGGAAAGCAGAGTAAGACGTGTTTTCTACTACTTCCTAATCCTCCTACTGTGGCCTTTTTGTGGAGGAGAGAGTTTTAAAAGCTTTCAGCACTTTGGAACAGGGAATAGGAGCTCAATCCACCAAAAAAAAGAACCCAGGTGATTGAGAGACTAGTACTCAGTAATGACTCATAGCAGTTAAAACCAATTCTGACATCCTTTTCACTCTGAAGCCAGTTTTTATAGAGCAGTTTTAATTTATTATATGAACCAATTCATATAGACAGGTTTAGAACTACAGATGCAGAAAAGAAGTAGAAAATGTCAGGAGTTTAAACTTTTATAAAGGTTGACAAGGCAGAGAAGAGAAAGCAGTTGATAAGGGCAGCAATTTTGAAAGGGAACCTTTTAGGCAAAGATTTTCTGTAGATAGTCCAGAGATAAAAAATTGATTTGGGGAGGGTGGGAGGAGAAAATCACATAATGAATAACTCTTTCTGAAAAGAAAGAAATGGCAATTTTTACATGCATATAAGAGCAAGTAAACATTTGTACTTTAATATTTTCATGCTCAGTTTTTGTGATTATGCATAAAGATGTTACAATTGCATTAGCATTTCAAGAGTTTAGATTTCTAAATGTCATTTTCCATTCCAAAGCGGGTAAGTACATACAAGGACTTCTTTTGCTATATATTGCTTTAGTTAGAGGACTATATATCTTCTGACTGTAAGATATATCTCCTTATATTACCTGTAACTACTATTCAACATTAAATAAAACTAAAAAAGAAAATGAATAAACTATTTTACATAGTATTTATAATTTTCAACCTTTGTTCCAACCAGGTCCTAGTGGTCAGTTAAACTTTACTTCTGTAGGCTGCTTAGCTAATTTGCTGCCGAGTACTTCTGGAATCCCGACAGATTTATCACGCCTGATTCTGAAGTCGGTTGCACTGAAATACAGCAGATATGAAGTACAGCCCCCCGTACAAATTTAGTGCCAGTAATTTCAAGTCTTAGAACTGAGTGACCTTCTCTTCACCAACACACAACATGAATTCTGCAGTTACTTGCACAGTTATCTGATAATTATGTGTTAACTTTTGGTGGTTAGGAAAAGTCAGTGCTTTACTAGGATATTCAGGGCTTTAGCTCTTACGTTTGCCATCCCTTAGCAGATTAGAGAGGTTACAAAAGCAAATGGGGTGATCTTGCCAACATTTCACTTAACGGTAACATTAGCAATGCCCTGTCAAGAAGTTACTGATAGCTCCTTTGTGTTGTGAACTTGGGAGCAACAGTATATGTAACTTTGCCTGCTTTGTGTTAGAAGTTGGTAATTCATAATGCTGAATTGTTCAATTTTTGGCATGGCAAATGTTTTTGGGCTGACAGAGCAGATTGCTAATATGCTCAAAACAATAAGAGACAATTGTCTCACTCAAGAAGAGCTTGAAAAAGCATGCCTAATCTTCTAACAATTTTGTCTTGTTAATTACCTCTTCTTCTGAAACATCTTCCTTGGAAATCAAGATTTTGCAAGTGATACTGTGATGCTACAAGCAAAGCTCACTGAACTGAAGTTCAGTGTAGCAGAGAGTTATGAAAGACATCTTTGCTTTGCATGTGGAATGTATTTTAATTATGTACATTTTTATTCTGAGAAGCTTAATTCGAATTCCTACAATACAAATCAAAAAAGATTCCATGTAACTCCCAGCTAGAGCAAAGAGGATTAGCAGTTGGAAAGATATCCGATACCTGCAGGTAATAAAGCTAACTATTTGGGGCCTGAGGGTTTTTTGTTTGAGCAATTACTCCTTTGGCCTACTCTGGGAAAAACATTAATCATAATGACCATTTTAAAGTGCTCCCTTCCCTTTGCAGGCTGGACCACAGAGGTCATCGCATAGTCATTCAGGTCAATGGGAAGGTCACATGTCTCCTCTTGCTTGACTGCTGGCCCAGTGTGTAAATTGACATTGGGTTAACAAACGGCCACTCTCCTACTTATAGGAAACGTGGCAAGGTTGTACTGATGGATAAGGTTGAGACTCATAGGAACATACAGGTGGTGGCTGGGTCTGCAGTTAAAAGCTGAAACAACAATGTAAGCCAAATGAGTTTCACTGCCATGTGAATGAACCAAGAGTTTTCTAAATGACATGTTGTTTGGCAGTTGCTTTGCGTTCGGTACAGATATGGTACAGAGAGAAAATTCCCTTAACAATTCCCATAAGAATTGCATACACTTTTGGGTTTTAGTTTGACCCCCTAAAAATTTAAATATAATAATTTAAAAACTTTTCTGAATAATGCGATTAACAATACTTAGTTTTACATATGCATGCATATCTATGTATAAGCATATCTATATAACCAAATGTGGTATATTCATCTTAATAGCTTTATTCCAATGTTTGAGTTCAATAATAGATATTAAAAGAGGATATTAGTCATATAGTATTGATGTTTTTAAAGAAAAAATATCAAATACTCTTTGTTTATGAACATGTATTCGAGATGCCTGACTTCATGGTTTTTTTGATTAAGCTCCTGACTGGTAGAAACATATGGTGGGAGGAAAAAGAAGCTCAAGATTTTGAGTCATCTTCCCAAGGTTGATTAGATGATCTCTAATTTCCTGTATCATATGCATGCCTGTCTTCATGTTCTCGGTATGGAACTTTCTCATAAATATTTGTAGTTTGTCGGGTCAAATCCTGAGTGAAGTAATGTGGGAGCTTGCAGCAGCAGTGTTAGAAATGTGTTGTAAAACTGTATCTTACTGCCCTGTGTAAAATGTGCTGTGCTGGGCATGTAGAGGAAGAGGGAATTGTTAAACATATAAGTAGAAGTGCTGTCAACCCATGGTGGACAGCACAAACTCTGCCACCAACTGCCAGTCTCCTATTTGCATGGCCAGTCCCAGACATGGCTCACTTAAGACCTGGAGTGAGCGCTAGCTGCATGCACTCAGGGCTGGTGCACCATATGCTGCTGATTCTGGTCCTGCAACTCCACTGTTGCTTGCAATTTAATTTCTGCATGGCTTGTCCTTTTATTCCCTTTACAGCAGTTGGCTGATAGTTAAGATTGAATTGCAGTTTAACTTATACTCATTGGGCAGCTAATACAGTATCTTGTCACCTGTGAATTGCCTCAGCATGATGCAATTTGTTATTTCAAATGTGAATTTTCCTTTCAGAAAGGAGCTGCATTTCATTACCTTGAGAAACTTACAAACCCTTTTTTTTCTGTAGTTTAGTTGCCAGGCTCTGCAAGGAGAAAATCAATTTTGCAGGAAAATAGGCTGCAGACAATGTGTAACATTGAATGCTTTGGAGCATAAAACCAGATTTTCCAAGATGTATGTACACATTTATAAATTTGTGTCTATATATGTTTATGTGCTTTTGAATCAGTTGGCATATTCTAATGTTTTAAATAACCTTGCAAGCTTGTTTTTGAATTATTGTCTACCTCTACTTTCTGATACAACCATTTAAAGATACTCATATAAATCAGTGAGTTTATTAGGTGACCTGACTGGCTTTCACTTCACATCTGTTTGTGGCTCTGACAAGAACAAATTAGTACTATTTTTACTTCAGTGAAGCCTGCACAAGTCAGAAGGACAGTGTAATGAGTGTGTGAAAGTGATTTGTGCATAGTCTTGTGATGAAAGTTTTATGCAGATAGGCTAGACCCAGGCTCTTATCCAATATCTAGCAATTTTTTATCTGTGCTTTACAGAAAAGCTAATGATTTTGCACGATGAATACACAAGTTTCTCCCATTATATCTAACTCAAGACACAGAGCAGGCTTTGGAGTTATGTTCAAGTGAGACAGAATACAGATCAATATTGGGATTTTTTTTTAATCCAAGTATAAATCTTGTGATTAAGGGCAGTCATCAGCATTCATGGGATGCTGTAAATGTAAAAGGATGTTTAAAGGATCAAGGGGGAAGAGCTTGCGGTTTTTTTCACACACTAATTCATTGCTTAGCAGTTGACGGTGAACTGAAAACTTTCTGCATGAGCAATCCCAGAATTTCCTTTTGCAGGTGTATCTAAATCAGAATTCTGAATCTGCTTAGATCCAAGTTGCTGATATTTTGGTGTTTTCCACAAGAAGCCATGAAGTCGCTCTGGTAGTACTTTTGCATCCCAAAAATATCCTAATTCAATGACTACTACATTTTTTTTTTTTCTGTGCATAATATGTTGTGCACTATGTAGCATATGAAAGAAACTTTCATAACAACTGAATCTGGCTATTCCTCAAACACTAGGGTGCATGAACTGCTTTCTGCATTTGGAAGGTCCATGTTTAGTTTTTTTTTCTTTCGGCTTTATTTTGTGATCTTTAGTTTTATAGCTTTCCCTCATAACAGTCTGCTGCTTATAGTTTCTCTTCTGCTGCTATTCTCTTGTAGATTGTTCTCAGGCCTACCTGACCACATTCACTGTCAGTGAGCTTCTATAGTACTTTAATGCCCTGTCTGTTCAGAAGTTTCCCACTTGTAACATCATCATAATACTGATGGCACAGTGTTGCCACATTGTACATCATAATTTTGAATGCTCTAGTGGTTAAAAAGCACTGCATCAAATGTTTGTCTTCCCCTAGGTCTCAAAGAAGGTTGCACTGAATGGTCCTTCCACCCTTGCAAGGTGGAACACTTGAATCTGTTCTGAAACATTTTACTTGCAAAGACAGTAAACCTGTAATACTACAGTCTAAGAGTTCTGTCTGTAGTTTCCTTATTCCTGAAAAAGTTCTGTGTTCACAAAAGTGTTTTCACTTCTATGTTCTTATGGACTCAAAATCAGACTTGAAGTCTCCTGTATTTACTTTTGTTCAGTCAGTGGAACTACCAAAGTTAAAGTGCAACCATAATATTTTGCATGAGGCTTAGGTTATATCTAGGTTGCACAAAATATAAATCCAAGATAAATGCAAATATATCCAAAAGATAGCCAAGCTTTTCCTCTTCTCCCTCCTTCTCCACTAAACACAGGCATCCTACACAGTGGAGCTACCATGTTTCTTTTACCACAAAAACAGTACTAGCACTCCAGGACTTAAACGTTACCATCCTTCCATCTCTGTTACGTCTCTCAATCTGTTTCTCTGCTCTCCAGGTCAATTTATTCCTAGCTCTTTAGAGTAGTAGTCTTTTTTGGTTCTGCATATTTGATAGCAGCCATCTGCTAATACTTATTATCAGATACCATGTCCTCTAACTGCTTGGATTTGCTGAACACACCTCAGTTGTGCTTGAATACATTCTTCTGTAATGCAGCTCATACACTGCAAAGAAATTGTAAGCCTCATTCTGTTCTAGGCACAGACTTTGTAAGACTTTTATGTTTTTATTACACGTACACTGAGAGACAGCTAGGAAGTCAAGGTAATAGCTATTTACAAATACCCTGTTACACTATAATGCAATCAAGTGTGTGTAAAATTAAATCCTCTATTTAAAAAGAGCAAAGTTCCTAGGTATGCCCACATTTCTTTGAAATGAGAGCCATTTGTTAAAACAGAGATATTTGAGATTAAAATGTAATTAAAAAGTGCAAGTTAATTTTTTTAAAGTGTGGATTCGTAATTGGATATACAGTCTTCCACTCTTGGGTCACCAGTTCAAATCTATCCCAGGTCAGTAGTCACTGAATCCTGGTACCATCTAACAGCTGGTGGTTTATGTGAAACGAGTAGCCTGTCTTACTTCAGTTTGTAGTGAACAGGTGTTCATACTGCAAAAAAGCTACTACTACAATTGTTAGCTTAGCTGGCAGTCTTTGTATGGGAGCGAAAACCTGGGTTGCTGTAGAATTAAACTGCCCTGCAGCACTTACAAAGGATTTCTCCAAACTGGCACTGAAGTTTATTTGTGTACAAAATGAAAAAGTTTATAACTCTTATATTCTCTTCTTAAACTGCAAATAAGGGGAGCAAGAACACTCGTTATGGTATCCAAGATGGCTGACAGAAACTCTGAATTACCTTTGTAAAAAGGAAACAGTAAGATGACTAATCTAAGTATCTAAAGATCAGAAAGCACATGTTATCAACATATGGATTTTTTATGCTCTACAACATTGCTATTAAACTTTAAAATGCCAGTGAACTAAATCAAGGAGTTTCCTGGAAATTGTCTCCTGTGTTGCAGTTGTCATCTGATAATTGTCTCCCAGATCACTTTTTGGAATCCCAGTCTTCTATGAGATCAATGCTACAGTGGTATTTGAGAATACTGAAAAGCGATTATAGAACATTAAACCTCAGTATTTTCAACAGCTGTACACCCTGCCTATTGACGAGAGAGGCTTTGACATATAAGAATCTGAAAAATTAATAAAATCCTTAGTCATAGACATGGATCATTAAACAGTTTTGTCTTGGTCATCCCCACACCCCATCCCCCAACTCAGTAATGTGACATAAGGCCTGTGAATTTTATGAGAAGCTTCTTTTCCCATAGAGCCACTATTACAGTAAGGAACCTCTTTTCTTTCAGCCCCTATTATTTTATCCCATTTCAGCAAAACTGAGATTTGGTGCTTGTGGAAGAGCACGTGGTGCTGCTTGGAGTGGTGACAGGACCTGCAGGTTACCAGGGAGTATGCCCCAGCTGAGCAAGGCAGCGTGCCTCTCGAGCCAGGACCATTGCAGGGTTCCAGCAGGCATCGCCTGGCTCTGCCTGGCCCCAAACACACAGCCATGGTGATTCACACACCAGGGCTGGTGTGCTGGGGAAAAGGAAAAATGTCATGAGGACATGCAGTAAAAGGTGGCCTCACAAGGGCACAATGTTACACAGTTTTTCTTCAGCCTAACAGGTGGCTTGTCAACATAACTGTAATTTTATATAGAGGTATGCAGAAGCTTTAGAGACATAGACTATGGCATTTCAATTATGTCCATGCCTTTGATACTGGCGCTGCAGTGATGGGAATGGTATGGCACTATTTAAACTTGGTGTATGTCAGTGTTGGCTATATGGCAGTGTGCCTGGTGCCAGCTCAATGCTTTCTTGTGCCAATGACCACTCGTGCTGTGCATGTAAAAGGCAGCTGTAGTAGTAAAGCTTGGGTTTCACAGGTTTGTTGATAATGTGGATGAACACCATGTCACAAACATCACAATAAAAAAGCCTCCTGTAATGCATGACGTTCTATCAGCTGAACATATGAGTTTAATATGTAAAGAGATAATTGTACATGGTTTAGAGTGTCGCCTTTGTTAATGGTTCTGGTCCAAGCAGACTATATGAATGTGTGTTCTATTTTTGTTGTCTCTCAAGAGGAGCTATATTACATTCTCTGCAACCTTTAAAAAGAAACAAGGACACCTTTTGGTTTGAAAAGTGGCTTAAACCATTTAAGTCTGGAGCTTCAGAGAGGAGGAAAAGACTGGGCTTTCTTTGGATATACTGAAAGTAGTACATGCAGGAAAGAGAGCAGTGTGAGGGCACACAAATACAGTCAGAAAAGTCAGTCATCCCCGCTGATTAGGACACCAGGAACAATATGATGTTTTTTCCTGTCTGTTTAAAGCACCCTTTAAATGCCAAAAGGCAAGATAAATGAGCACTAAGCCTGTGCAGTAGAGCAGTGCTTGATGCTGTTGTCTTCCCCTCTTTATTATGAAGCTGCTCAGCAGGGCACAGAGGAGGATGCTGAAGTTGCACCCCTGACAGTGGATATTCTCTTCCTGCTGTGTGGAATGGCCCTAGTGCCCAAAGACAAGAACCAGAACTGCTGACCACAAGAACTAAGAGACACAGGCTAACAGATAGTCATGTTGATCCTTATGGTATCACTCTGGTGATAGGTTCTAAGTAACACATTTCCTTCCACATGGGGTGTCGGAGGCCTTGTCTAATGTTTGCAGTACAATGAGTAGGATTGCTCATTGTTATGCCAGTTGAACTTTTTTTTGTCAGCAACTCTTTCCCACCATAGCCACTAGATTCTGTACCTTTAAGTCAGCAGAAATCAATGTTAATATAAGAAGTTGCACAATCATAATTTCATAATTTGGTACATAGAATAGCAGCCTGTGAAGTGAAATAGATATGATTGTCATACTTGGTCACATTGGGAATTTACTGATGATATTCAAGAATAAAAAGCTAGAGAAATACCAGCATTTCAGGTAAGAATGTGGAATGTATGATCTATTGTAACTTATGTTCACTGACTGATTAAACTGATACTTTTCTCCATAAGAGAAATTTGTGTCTGGATATTCATCTTGTGCCAGCCAGAGGTATAATATTGAAGGGATGCTTCAGCTTTACGGAAAGCAAAAATCTGCCATAGCAGAGAGCTTTGAACTTTGGGATAAAAAAACCCCTTGAATTGTTGACATTCTGGTACAGCAGCTTCTGGAGAAAAAGATGCTGGTCAACACCTAAGAACACGTCTGAGGATTACATATTCACAATTTATATGGGAATTGACAGAAGGTTTACTTGTTTGAATACTATTGTAGCGTGTGCTACTCCTACAGGAAACTGTTTCCTATAATTGGATCAGAAAAGGTTAGAAAAAGAAAAAAATGCAATCTGTAAGATTCATCAGAGTTCAGCAGAATTTCAATGGTTACCTAAGATTATGATATAATAAATAGGTTCGTTTTTAAACCTAGTCTTTTCACCTCACCGTTTGAGAACACTTAAATAACTTATCTAACAAGGCCAACATACCTTAAAAGAGGCATTCTGCATATTTTATTGACACTTCGTATGTTTCTGTTGTAAACACAGGAGGTGGTGTAGGCAGGGCTCTATTGTTCTCTTGAAGTGTTCCTAAACAAGAGCTACTGATGCAGAATTACCTACATATAGTCTCAGACTCTGTAGAAAAAACTCATATTTTAGGGGGATAAAATGTTAAGGCAGGGAATGATTATACTCACTTCTCAAACATACTTCTCACTGTGTTTGCAGTGTAACGTGGATTAGCCTTGCTTCAACAGCTATGGCCGTACAGTGTTCTGGTAATATCAAATTTCTCTTATTTGAACAGTTTTTCCTTGTCGATCAGGACCTGGATAAAAGGGTGTATAACAAATTTTGTACACTTTTTGACTTTTACTTGTTTACGATATGGAGCCTGCAGTTGTGTGGAAACTGCAAAATTCTGTCTTGTTTTTTGTAGGCCAACTTAATGCATCTGTATGTCGTGATAATTGGTGTGGCATTGCTGGCAATGATGCTGTTTCAGAAAATTGCATTTATGCCTAGAGCTATCTGTGAACCTGTGATACTTCACATTAGCATATGAATGTGGTAAAGTACAACTTCAAGGTGCTTGGAGATGGATCGCAGATGCATGAAGGTGCCTTGCTGAATAAAATTTGCATTAAATATTTGCAGGTTATGCTTCTATTTGCTAGAGTTTTTGGTGTTGCCTTGGAGGAAAGAAAGTGGAAGGAGTGGGGTGAGAGGTGAAGAGTCAGTGGAAATAAAGATACGTTTTATCCATGTTTTAGTCCTGGGAAGCCCACTTCAAAAGCTGGGTCTTTAAAGGTCTTTGCTTTTATCTGGAACAAACAAACCCCTTCAGAAAGTTTCTTTATCTTTCTGTTTCGGTTGACACCTACACACTACACACTAGGTTAACCAGTGTTCTAAACAGCAATGTCTAAATGCTTCCTTTTATGCACTTGTAATTCCTTTTAAATGTAACCCCTGTAAAATTTCTTACTCTGAAAGTGCATCTGCTAGACATGCTTGTCTTTACTTTCCTATGCACTGTTTTCTTACCATAAATATAAGGGTATGTTTGTCCATTTGGTGAGATGATATAAAATATGCTATTTGGTTTTGTTGGGTTTTTTTTTGTTTTTTCTTGATAAAATTGCGGGTGGGTGGGTGTGAAAATGAAACAGAGAATAGAAGGGGTGACAAGTGGATAGTTCCCTGAAATTCGTAAATGCTTTCATTTGATCTCATATGGTAGAAGAATACTTGTACTTTTTTTCCCTGCTTTATCCCTATTCCTATTATACTGCCATTCTAAGCATAATTGCTTCAGGGTAATATAAACAAAACTAATGGTATACTGTAAAACATTAGACTAATGTATCTTAGGTGAATAGATCTAGAGTTAGCACTCTTAATTATTATGCAGTTTCAGGATCACTTAAAGGAAAACTGGTGGAGTTACTCTTGGTGTGGAAAAGGAGAGCCGAGAGTAGAATTTAAATCTGGAATTTCTGTATACAGTCTTTCAGTACTTCGGAATATATTAATAAAACTAAAGTAACAGCATGAAATATCTGGGTCTAGAAGAGCAGACAGGGTCAATAAAATGCATTGTTTAGACATATTCTGTTAACCCTTATGACACTGTTCACATAGGATCAAAATTTGCTACCAAATGCTGCTTTGTTTTTCTCTACAACAAAGCCACCTCACTTATGAATTACAGCTGTTGAAACCAGCTCTTATAATGAGCAGATCTGGAGGGGTGGTAGGGTGTTTAAAATTGATACCTTTGCCTGAATAAACTTTCTGGAGTTCTAGCCTTTTACTGGATTATAACCTGTTGTTTTGTAGCAGTGAAAGTAATTTATGACAGCTAAAATAAGTGATAAATGGGGGTTTGGAATGTGCTGCTTTTCCCAGTAGGCTAAGGGTTAGATGTGGAGGTCAGACATGCTGTACAGGCAACTTAGCCTTTTTAGAATGCCTTGGTGCTTACATTTTGAAGGGAAACAAAAAAGCCAAACAGGCCAGCAGGCCAGTAGACTCAGAACACAAGAAATTGCTTCAAGGGTCTTTTTGTAGTGTAAATTTTGATTAGCTTTCCCCCCACCTCCTTTTATTTTTTTTTTTTTCTTTGAGTAAAAAATTTTGCCACTGAATTTTTCCTGAAAGATTTTAATTTTACAGGTGCTACTGCCTTTTAATGTGAATTGCCCAGCCTGTTGCCTCTGATAGCATCATCAAAAACTGCAAACTGTGGTCTTAGGTTTTTATTAAATGTCATCACACTGTATTAGTTTCTGTTTGGGGATTGTAGGAAGGAAAGACCAGAAAAGCCTCAGAAGTTTATCCTGTGTGCTCTCTCTCTCAGGTTGGATCGTTCTTTAAGTACATGTCCAATCTTGTTTAAATTGTTCAAGTGCTAGATTTTTTCCATTTTCATTGGTAATGAAAATCTGTTGAGGCTGTTTCCTTGTTTAGCTGTATCCAGTAGTCTTTGTTAATTCAGTCCTTAATGATAGGTGTTAGATCAGAGCCACCGATTAGGCAAGCAACTAGAGGAGCTCCTCATATTGATGGAGAACAACTGCGTTAGCCTACATTGGAGGGTGGGTAGCCAGACTTGCATCTTGCCTTTCCATAATGGAACCAGTTATCAGGTAGCTGGGGCAGGCTACATGCTTTTGGAAGTGAAGATCTAGACATTGCAGAGTATCACGCCCAGTGGCAGCATCACCAAACTGCTGAAGGATTACTTCAAGCCTATTCTCAGCTTGCTCTAGCAGTAGAGGCAGAGTAAATTTTCAGACCCTAATGAGGCATGTTGACCATTCCTTCAAATGCAAACATTTCTGCTTCAAAATAATTCTTTCTGGATGTTGCATTTTTCTGGGTGACCTTTCATTTTCTGTAGGCCAAATAAGCATAAACAGAGGCACCATTAGTGCATAGATTCTGCAGAGAGAAGCTATTGATAAATAGCTAAATACATTTGTACATGTTAAGGCATTAAAAATAATATTTCAGGTGAAGTAACAGTTGCAAATGACCCAGTTTTATTTGTGTTTTGAAGCAGTCATGTAATTTGGTTTTCTTATTGTGATTAAATGTTTCTAATTCCAACAATTGGTTTTCCAATTCTAGTACTGGCAAGTGCAGCAGGAGATGGAAACACTCATTTAAGAATTAAATTATAGACTAAATTATAGAGTTTAAAAGTAGTGCTTTAGTATTTTAATAGTAACAGTGGTGGGATGTCAATTATTTCAAAGTGGTACTTGATCTACTCTCCTATGTATTTGCTACAATTATTAATTCCTGTATTACTGAAGCTAGAGGGATTCTTTGTTTTGCTCTTCAGTGCATAATGTGAAGTCTATGAAGTTCAAGGAGTCCCAACTAATTTAACCTTTATCCCAGTGGAACAGCATCTCTAGGATATTGCCAAAATAAACAGCGAGGCTAATGAATTTTCCATTAAGCTCATTATTAAAATGATTTCTTAATTACAAGTCATTATTTTGCAGCCAGTTTTACATATATGGTAATTATGCTTTATAGTGGTTTATAGTTTATATAGGTTTATAGTGCTTTATGCTTTATATGCATTATTTCCTCGGATGCCACGATCGACAAAGAGATAGATAACAGAATAGCAAAGGCATATAGAGCCTTTGGTACA
>JANHGB010034418.1:0-13469 GCA_026283785.1 Coracopsis vasa
AAGACTCAGGGGGGAATCTGATCAATGTGTATAAGTATATGAAGGAAGGGTGTCAAGAGGATGGGGTAAGACTCTTCTTGGTGCCCAGCAATAGGATGAGAGGCAACAGGTTTAAACTAAAACACAGGAAGTTCTACCTGAATATGAGGAACAACTTCTTTACTTTGAGGGTGACTGAGCATTCAATGAATTGCCTAGAGAGGCTGTGGAGTCTCCTTCCCTGGAGATATGCAAGAGCTATCTGGACACAGTCCTGACCAATATGCTCTAAGTGACCCTGCTTGAGCAGCAAAGTTGGGCTAGATGATTCCTGATGGTCTCTTCCAACCTAAACCATTCTGTGATTCTGTGAATTGCTGCATCCCTAATGAGCTGCAGAGATCAGTGGGCCATGGAAAAAATACCGTTGCAAGGAAAGGCATAAAAAATTACCCCCCAACCCAGAAGATAAGTGATTAGTTATTTATTAGTAATCACCCATCTCTTTGACTCTGCATGTTGTTGGTTTTGTTCTTAAAAATCATGCCAAATCCTAATATTTGCAGTACTGGAGTAATGAAAAATACCTCCTAGTACATAATCTGTGCAAATGCAGTGTGACAGGAGACAATGAGAATGAACAAAAGGCATGATTACACTGGGACTTCTGGTGCATGTGTTCTTCTATGCCTCTTCACTTTACAACACCTTCATTTAAAACAAACCACCACCACAACAGAAGCCAAATCAGTTTTTAAACATTATGATGAAGATGAAAAGTCAAAGCTTAAGGTAGAATTAAAACACTAAATTTCAGCATGGTTTGTAGCTACAGTAGATGCATTAATTTGTGCTTTGCTCCAGGCTAATGCTTTTTGACAAATGACATGTAATTATATTAACAGCATTAGTCCAGAATTAGATATTTAGATACTTAGATCATACTGAAATCACTGAGAGTTAGATCACAAAATACCCTAGATATACTGGGCTCTTTCTTACAACATGCCACTGACATACTGGAGGAAACTATATAGTGTTTTAGATTACTCATGAGTTGCCTCTAACATGCTCAAACTGATAGCAGCACTGAAGATAATGGAGTTGTAACAATTTACACTAGTAGACAAACCATCTCACAGAGGTTACAGCATAATCTGGCACCTTGATTTCTATATAGGCACTTAGAGATGTTGCTGGATTTTCAGAGGTATTGTCATCATTTTGTCCCTGCCTGTGCTGAACTGCAAGGGAGGATCTAAAGCTCCAGTCTACTTTTCAAAATAAGCTCTTTAAGTAGGTGTAACATGAGATATTTGTACCCAAAGTTGAAATTGGTTATGGCTTGATATGTTTTTATTGGTGAATGTACATATGTGGCATATGGTAGCTCTTCATAACCAGCGTTAATTTTATTCTGACACCTAAATCATTGCATTTACTGCAGTGATTGAGGATAGAGGCATTAACAGCTCTTCAGAGGGAGTAAACATTTCTATGTTTAAATCAAAGTTGCATTAGAACAGGAGATTTTAGTGCTAATTCTGCTACAGCACACATGGGCTTTTTTGATGGAGAGCAGGTCAATTTTTTGCTCATCAACTGATCAAAAACCAGAGAGGATAATCACCAAATCTGAGGAGAGCAAGAAGTTTTATTTTAATGAAAGAATGTAAAACCTAAAGAGAGTCTCCTTCATTTCCAGCAATAGCAGTGAGGGCTGGATGTTTTCCAATCAGCGCAGGTTGCCGAAAGCAAAAAACACAGAAAAGTATTGGTAAACATGTCACTTTTTGCCTTAAAATCTGCTTATTGACCTTTTTTATTTTCCTCCCAAACTCCACTTTGATTGCAAATGTGGTGATCTTTGAAATTAAATTTCAAGAAAAGCCTGGAAGGGCAAGATAATAGTTTACTTTTTCTTGTGAAGAACTTTGATTATTGTTGCTGGCTAGGTTTCCTATATCTCCTGTCCACTGCAAGTCCATTTTGAGGGAGGTATGCTATTTGTATGAGTTGTATGCTATTTGAAATATTTCTTCTCAAAAGTTTGGGAAGACTTAGATTTCTTTAAAAATGAGACCTTACTGGAGATTTTCCCTGTACCGTTTGAAAACATCACTCTCTGGTGGTTAACACACAGAAAGAATATTTGGTTCCCACCACGGTGTGCAGACATATACGGGCTTGTGGTATTACCAGTAATAATTTTGCCCTTATAAGCAGTAAGTTGTTAGAGAACACTTTCTCAGAAGCTACAGTGGTCTCCTTGGATGTGCTATGTCTTTTCCCACTTGTTTGCATTTGCAGCATCTTCTTGGACTATCTTTGAACTCCAGGCTCTAGATAGAGCACCCTGATGCAGTCATGCAGCCAGTGAGACCACTGAACTTTAATGAACGTTTCACGTTTGTAGCCTGTCTGAGACCAGAAAATATCTTGCAGTTGTTGTGGATGCTTGGTTTCTCATAGAGAAAGGGAACTCTGAAAGTCTCTGATCTAAACCCTCATCTCAAAGGAGAGACAATTTTCAAAGTTAGATTCAACTGCTAGATTACTATATGCAAGTGTACTGACATATAAGTGGGCAGGTTCAGTGGTTTGCAAAGCTGAAGTAAATATCAATGAGAACTCAAGTTTGAAGAAGGTCATGTGTGTCACCGTGAAGGCTGACTTCATTAGGTTAAGAAGTATGGTGTTAGCAAAGTTTGGAGAGTTGTTTGGAGAGTTGTTGCATGATGCTCTGAATAAAAAGCCATGTAATCGGCTGCCAACATATTAATTACACTTTTGCATAATTCAGAGAATTTAAACTTTCGGAGAGAATCCATAAGATATAGGCTGTTAACCTATTCAGGTGTTTTGCCCGACTACACGCTTAGGGGTAGAATGTGAGTCATGGAAGAAAGCCCCACAATGGAATGATACTCAGTGGAGATGCTAAATTGATATTAAACGTCACATCACTACATGTGGAATATCTAAAAGAACCTGGTCAGAAGGTATTGGGCTCTGAGAGGTGTTTTTAAATATAGGATGCTAACTGCCTAATGGTTACATCATCTGATTATGAAAAGCACCATCACAGTCAAGGTTTGGCAGCATGGAAACCAGTTGGCCCAAGCCCAAAACACACTGTGCAATAAAAGCAACGGAGGTAAGCTGAAATCTGGTGACCAAATATGCTCATTTACTTCATGAAGCCAACCAAGAGCACCTCTCCAGAAAGCAGCTTGACCTGGGAATTGCAAGCATGCTCACAACGGTGCATAAATCAGGGCTAAAGCCTAAATCTTCCTTGCTGATCAGAAAAGACTGGAAAATGTTTATTCTCATACCCAATTATATATTTTTTGGTTTAAACTGGTAAAAGAATTAGAAAAACCAAATATCTAAAGGGCTGTTTTGATGTCATTTCTGACCCATTGCAGAGTAGAATTCTGTAATTGCTAGTGATATACGGCATTTCTTCTGATGAGTAATGAGGCATTTATCTTTTCTGAGGGGAAAAAAAGGAAAAAAAAAAGTTGTACTGTTTGTTAATTATATAGTGCCATATTGGTCATAAACCGAAACTTTACAAAAAATCAATTAGAAGAAAACAGAATTATGCCACAAATTTTGCATCTAAAAGGCGCTTTGTTCTGGCCAACATTGTTCATAAATCAGACTCCTATAACTAACTGTACAAAACAGCTTGTCTCCACAAATGGTAGAGCTGAGTCAGCATGTATTTATGAATAGAATAGAACAGAATATTCTCTTTTCACAAATATCAAATCTAGGAGGGCATGTTTCCTAGTTAGTTCACTGAGTACTTGTGACAAGAAGTTATCTCCTACACACATCAAGAATTTCTGAGATCACGGCAGTATGATAATCTTAGTTCATATCTGGGAAGTTGAAATGTGCCATAAGGACAAGGAATACCCATCCAGAGATTTCTCTTAATGACTTATAGAAAAACTCATCAGTGCTTACATCCTGGCTGGGTGATCAACAGTAGATATCCAGTACTACGGGTCCTTTGTTTTCCATCCCTCTAATCTTCACCCAGAGGCTCTCAACTGCATTATCACTAACTGTAAGGGTTGTACAATCAAACCTCTCCCTTATTTGTAATGCGATACCTCCACTTTGCCTGCCCTGCCTATCTTTCCAGAACAGCCTGTAGCCTCCCATGCCAGCACTCCAATTGTGGGTTTCATTTCCTTAAGACTCACTAATACAAACGATGTTGTAGCTCTGGGAGCTGCCTAGTGCTTCCAGTTTATCCTGTTTGGATGTGTATAAGCCTGTGCATTGGAGAATAAGCATTTCAGGTGTGATTCTGAGCCCTTCGTGCTCCCAGAAGCATGTAAATATTCCAAGTATCATTGCCACCCTCAGGCAATGCCATACCAACCCTTGATTTTTCTACTGCAATGTTGTTGGTATTCCCTTTCCTCATCAGTTCTAGTTTAAAGCTCTCTTGATCAGTCCCTCCAGCTTACATCCAAAGGCCTCTTTTCATTGCTGGGAGAGGTGGATCCTGTCAGACCTCAGCAGATCTTGTGCCTCAAAGGCTCTTCTATGGTTTAAGAAACCCAAAGTTTTGGTGGAGGCACGAGTCCTGGAGCCAGGTTTAGATATTCTGGTGTCGTCTGTTTCTTCCAAAACCTCCCCCTGTTACTGGGCAGACTGAGGAAAACACTACACTTAATCCTGAATTATTTAGCTTTCTTCACAGGGCTTTGAAATGTATTTTGATTGACCTCAGTCTTTTTATTGTGACCTCATTAGTACCTATGTAAAAAAGCAGGAGTGGATACTAGACTGAAGATTGTACTAGGCTTTTTAATCTTGGGGTGACATTCCTGATTTGGGCCCCAGGGAGACAGCAAATCTCCCTGAAAAGAGGGTCTGGTCTGCAAATGGGTGTTTCGATTGCAGGAAGGGAGGGAATCACCAGTGACTGTACCTTGCCATCGTTTCTTCTTGGCACTGGTCTTAATGCTAGTTTTGTTGTGACGGATTGGTCTCACTGACCTTGGCAAGAGTGCTTGCAGAGGTTCTTCCTTTATCTCATTATGTGCTTTGCCTACTCTAGCCAGGGCCTCATACCTATTCTGTAATCCTAGCATAGAGGATTAGGAGGGATTTCTCTTACTCCTGTGTGCTGTAACCTTCTTCCACCCCTCCTCATACCCTGTAAAGCTGCCTTCCTCCTGGTACAAAGTAGATCCTGGACCTCTCTCCATAGTCATCATGCTGAGTTGGTTTCCATACATCACAGGTGGCAGAGTATGGCTCTATTGATCAGTCTCCCTCTCAGACTCCTTAGTACTCCTCATTCTGCCACCTCCTCCTACAGCTTGGCCACCAAGCAGAGCAGCTCATCAATCATGTCCTAAATAGTCAAAGCAATGTTAGTAATAGTGTTATTGTAATCACCAAATGAATATGCTGGGTGAGGATTGTGTAAGGCTCAGATGAATTAAATACACTTCTAAAGGAAACAAAGGCAACAAAGTCCTCCAGTTAAGATTGTTGTGTCTTCACAAGTGTTGTCTGCTTGGTCTAATGAGACATCTAAGCATTCTTACACTCACAAAAAAGATAATTATGCAATAATTGCATCTGCTGCAGAGTATATGGTGAGAGGTGGGAGATAAACAGCTTGTGAATCAATAAAGCATGAGGCTGCAGGCTGTTATTTATTGATTTATGACCCACTTAGCTCCAAGTTTACTCCACAACTAATGCAATTATACCTTCTGGATTATACTTTATTTAAGAGGGACTGAAAGTATACTGTTTCATCTGAGGAAACATGCTGTCTGCATTAATGGTACTTCTCAGAGTTAGATATTGCTTTTCTGCTAGACACATTTTGGTCAGATGTGACATTCAAAATCTAATGTGCTGTCTGCTTGACTTCAGATTAAAAAGCCCTAACAAGCCACACTGCAAAAAAATTACAGAGCAAATCTGTTACAATCCATCAAATCATGTTACCAACCTTGGTCCATGCTGATTTAAAACATCACAGAACAACATTACTTACATCAACAGCAACCAATGTAGACTATGAGAGTTAGTGGCTTTTTCAACCTGTGAGCAATACAAGGTACAAATGCCAGGGCTTCAATACTATCAAACACTAAACAAGTATGTGGCAAGCATCCTGCTTGCTGGGGAGTATCTGAAGCAAACGTGCCCTAAAGCACTTCTCAAATGACTTGCATCCAACAGTTTTATGTTGAACCTTCAGGTCTAGCAAGACCATATTGGATGAGAAAATGGTTGCATGTGAAGAAGGGAAACTTCCAATCAGCTCCACTGAGCAGCAAATGAGTGGGGCTGCTTGTTTTTTTTTTCCTTTTGTTTTTTTTTTTTTTTCCGGAATAGATGCCAAGAGTGCACAGAGGACAGTCCTCTGGTGTATACAAGTAGCTTGCTTTGAGATGAACTGATATGCAGGAAGAACACTTCTCAGCTGCAGGAGGGAGAAAAGAGTGGTGTACAGGTACATGTTCACCCAGGCACAGTCTCATACTTGATCCCACTCACATTCCTTTTTTATGTTGTCCCGTGAAGCTCTTGTCTCACAATCATCTCCCCTGGAGTTGAAGGGCATGGAACATTTATTCTTAATGCTATAAAAAAAAGATCATTAACAGGGCACTCAAGTTCATAGCTAAATCACCCTGATTCTCATGCAGATAATTCATTTCAGCGAACATGTTCCCTTGAAGTGATAAAAAAATTATTCTCCTTCCTTCACAAGCCTAACCCCTTCAGCTGTGTCTTTATAAATCCATAACACTGTTGATTTGTGACTTTCATCTGTAGCTGTCAGTAGGATAATTTCCCTTACCAGTAGCCTGAACCTACTAGGTGCCAAGAGTCTCCTTGCAAAGTGCTGAAAGCCACACACAGCTTTGTTGTGATTGCCTTCTTCTGACAGAGTAGAGTCTCCAAGATGCCTAAAAGAATGATAAACTCTTCAGAATGCATCAGGACATGAACATCATCCAGTGGAAATGATGTCAGAATCATCCAAATATCTACCCAGTGGCGATACAGAAATTCATAGACATTTCACAAACTTCAGTTTATTTTCCAATTGGCCTCTTCAATTTGTTCATTGAAAAGCATTTGTTAAGCCTTTTCAGCAGTGGAGACTGCCTTGTAAAACTCAAGAAGTTTTTTTAATGACTGTGAATTCATAAATAAAATCTATTGTGGCTGGATTCCCCCCAGCCCCTGGGAACATCAAGTCCAATGAATGGAAAAAGTCCATAGGACTCCACTCCCAGGCATGAGCATCTCCAAGCCCTATTGTGTTCATCTCATCAAAACACAGCCGCATTTCTGTTTCCAACAAGCAAAGGAGCAATAGTGTTTGTGAAGAATGTGCTTGCACACTGGCTGTTGTTTTATATCAAGAAGCTGCTTTTTCAAGGTATGATGTGGAATACTCAACTGACAGCTTTTGTGGAGATGGAAAAGGAAGGGCAGTGACTTAATCCACTGCTATCTATGATGCATAATGGTGGGATATAAATGAATGTTGGGACCCAAGTTTGAGGCACTTGGTCAGAGTTCAAGATGTCCTTGAGAATAACTGTCTCTGAGAGACAAGAGAGTACTTTATAAAGTTCATCTGGTTATATTTCGGATAGCCCTGGTGTAATGAAAAGGCCAGGTGGGATCTCTGGGAACAATTTTTGTTGTTATCATTATTATTATTTTATGAAGTTAGATGACTTTCTGGAATTGTGATGACTGTGCTGAGTGCCTGGTTTGGTACGTTAGGGCTGTGAAGTAGCTCTTGGTGAATCATCACCTTCCATTATTGGGCCATCTTGCCAGCATGCTTGTTGCTCAATTCCCTTTGCTCCCTTCTCAGAGCAATGCAAAGAATCTATGACTCAGGCTAAATGTCTCAATGGATAATCCAGACAAGACTTCCCTACTCATCCCTCTCTATGGGCTACCCAAACTTCAGGTGGAGAGGCTTGAACCTTCACAGACACCATGAGCCCCCCTCTGCAGCCCTCCTTAAGGCCAGGTGGCTGGTAGGAGTTGGTGGGAGAAGAACATGAAAAAGGCAGTGGCAGTGTTTTGTCCACAAACTATGAGACAGACCAAGTGAAGTCTGTTAATTTACTGATAACAAAGAGAAAGAAAAAGTTAGCAGTGGGCCTTCAGACCTGAGTACAACTGGTGTGAATTGGCATAGCTTGCCAGAAATGTCTTCTTCTTGTTTTGGGTCATGACACCAGTTAGTGGAGCCTGGTTTCACCAAAAGACTTTATGGCTCTCCAGACCTCTTTAACGCTTTTTAATCTCATTTTTATGTTAGGAGAGGGCATTTTTGTTCCCTTTGTTTCAGCATTTAAGATGTGTTATTAAACATCTAGGAACACATTAGTCACACCTCAAGCATGCAGGAGATGTACCAGGATTTTGCTTCTGTATCTTCCTTTACATTACTTATAATGAATCAGTTCATTTGAAAAATGCTCAAGATAAGATAGCTGCTGTCCTGCTGTACTGAGGAATGGCAAGCCTTTGGTTAATGCAGAAAGCAGTTCTTCTGTCTCTTGCTGAGTAATGGTATCCTACAGGCAGCAGGAAGGTGCTTTTCTTCTTAAATATTTGGACTGAAGATATTGAGGAGGATGAGGAGGAAGAAGAAGGTGTTTAAAATGGATAGCTTTACTCCCCTGCCTGAGTCATCTGTTAACTATGTCACTAGGCTCCTAAGCAAGGAAGTAAATTGGTGAGATTTGATCTATATAGTTCGTTTTTTATGAATCAGGTAGAGGGACTTTATCCTTGGGGCTGCAGAGGAAGATGCAAAACATTTTGTTCCCTGACACGTGGTACCTGAGGCTGGCTGTGTTAAAAAGGAGTCTGTGCCACTGAAGCCATGTACTCTCCAACATTGCCTTGCTGCTGCAGCTATGTCTTTAGTCCTGCTGGAGGTTCTAATTTAAAATCTCGTTTTGAAAAGATATACAGTCAGACCTGTTAATGACATGCCCTTGGTGCTATAAAGAGTTTGTAAATTAATTTTATTTTCCTTTTACTTTTCCTATGTGCAGGGCAGAGGAATCCTTACAACCTGAATTATGATACACTGACAGCAGACCCTACATTTTTAACATGACATAATTATACTAAGTTTAGTGGTGTTATGGTTAAATTATTTCATTCAATGCTTAAAACAATGTCTACTTATTGCCATTGAAAATGGAGAATAACCCCAGAACAGCTCCATGGCGCCACGAGTAAATAAAGCCATTTGTTACAAGTTTTTTTCATCTTAGCAGAGACAGTGTCTGAGAGCAGAAGATTTTTAGGGGCAGAGGGCAGTTGAAAAGTATCGAGATGAAAACGTATTTCATTAGGCTTAAATAATTATTTGCTGAAAATAATATGCCATTTCTTAATTATTTTTTTTTTATGGTACATTCAACTGCTCTCACTCCAGCCAAATTGCTAAAACTTATTGTCTGAAAAGGCTGAGTGCTTTTAACCTTCAACATAAAGAGTCTTTATCCAAAATGCTAACTAGGTGATGCAGTGAAACGGTTGACAAACAAAAAAAACTTAAATCAGTCTGATGGAAAATAACCTCTTTGACCTCACACATATTTTCCCTTACACAGTTGTCCAGAAATTGTCATTTCACATACACTCTAGTCAACACATATAATTTTGTTCATGTACTTCAAACTTCTGGAAAAAGCTATAAAATAAAAAGGAAAACAGCTTTTGACAGTTGAGAAATATCATGAGGAAACAAAAACAAAAGCAAAAAAGAGGTTTAGGGTTTTTTTTTCTCCTTTTAGAAGTCACCTTGAAGAGATCAAAATTGCAAACAGCAGCAAACATACATCATTTTTACAGAGATAAGAAGATGTTGTGCTATTCTATAACAGTAATCAAAACTAACTTTGTAATGGTACATAAATCACTATCCGTAAAGACAGGACAGCCCAAATTCCCAGGTGTACATTAGTACAATCCCTAATGGACACACATGATCCAGAGATACTGCCACCACTCTATGGCTGAGCATTTGATAGGGTAAAAGGAAATAAAATCTAAAGCCTTGTATACAAGTAAGTATGAAAGGAAGGAATGTATTCCTCAGCACAGCACAGTTATAGGCAGTAATCAGAGAATACTACTAGAAGTTGTGATTGTTGAGTTAACCTCATTCAGTGCACAAACCTATGTCTTCGGTTTCTGAAACAGGACAAGCAGTCTGTGTGCAGGATTTTTTTGGGGAAAAAAAAAAATCATTCCTTGCTGTCAGATGGACAAACTGAAGTTGGAAACACAGCATATTCTTCTTCCTTCAGAACCCACAAAAATTCAAAGGCCTACTTCTATTCAGACTCCTGCCCAGCGGGGTATCTTCAAAGTTGAAGCCCTTTAGAATAGAACAGGCCTTTTTTTTTCCCTTCTTATCCTTTCAGACTGATCAGAAATTATGCACACATTTGCAAAAAAGTCTACATTAAGTCCTCTTGCTCTTCCCTTTCTATTTATAGGCTTCTCTCCACAAGTCACAGGTCCTGCCAGAAATCTGCTCCAGAGCAGGGTCTCCATGGGGTCACAGTCTCCTTCAGGATGCATGGGATCTTTCATTGGCTGCAGGTGGGTATCTACTTCACTATGGACCTGCATAAGCTGCAGGGGCACAGCCTGCCTCATCATGATCTGCACCATGGGCTGCAGGAGAATCTCTGCTCCAGCCCTGGAGCACTTCCTCCCCTCCTTCTGCACTGGACTTGATGTCTGCAAAGTTTTTCTCCACATATTCTCACTCTTCTTTCTCACAGCTGCTGTTGCACATCAGTCTTTGCTCCTTCTTAAATACATTATCACAGAGGTGCTACCAACATCACTGATGGGCTGTTCTTTGGCCAGTGTTGGGTCTGTCTTTGAACCGGCTGGTATTGGCTCTGTCAGACATAGGAACAGCTTCTGGTGTCTTCTCACAAAAGTCACCTTTGCAGGCCCCCCAGCTACCAAAACCTTGTAACATAAACCCAATACATGTATTTAAGTTAATATGGGCAGCAATGGTCCCCTCTTCTGTGCAGACATGAAACACACACAAGACAGGTCCTTAATTCCCCAAAGTCAAAATTGCCATGAAACAGTGCAAAATACTGGTCTTGAATTCATAGCCCTTTCCTCCTCATCTGGCTAGAGAAGTGCAGCCGGTACTCTGCCCTAGACAAAACTAGGACACTAAGTCAGCATGATTATTTTGAGCTATGTATCCTTCAAAATGAAATGATATTTGAAAACAATCGGTTTTGCCAGTTAAAAAAAGAAAACAGCAAACATTACAATTTGAAAATGACAGAATTCTGAATTTTCAGGACTTAAGATTTTAGCTTTTTTTTTTTGACCAAAATTGAAATTACACTAACTCACCTTTTCAAGGGGAGTGTTTTCACATGTCTGTGTTTTCCAAAGGAAAACTACATTTTTGAGAAGTACCTTTCCAGCTGGTTCATCTGACTAAAATGCAAGTGTTTCCACAAACTTCACATGAACACAGCTGGTTTTCTGAGAAGACACCAAGATAAATATCTGCAGGGAGATCATCCAATATATGTGGATTTTAATAAAGTCATGAAACCCTTTCTACATAATTCATATCTCAAAATCAGTTCCTGTAGTAATACTCCCAGGTGGACTGGAAAATAGCTGAAAATAACACTGATATAGGATAAAGAATTTACAATATACTGGATTTCCAAGTTTGCAAGTGTCCAGTCAGAAGTCTAGTCTTATTTAAGTTGTGTTACTTATTCACTGCTTTCTCTTGCAATAAATGTAAAACTCATGGAAGTATGCTAGATGGAGAGCTCTTGCAAAAAAAGAGAACATAAAGACAATGCAAAGATAAATAAACAATCAAAGCAAGTGTCAGCAAAAAAATGAAGGAAAGTTATGGAAAGTGTATTTTTATATTTGTGAAAATAAACAAGCTATGGCATGTACATTCTGGCTGGCACAATTTCTGGAAAAATTTGCCAGTTTCTGGAAAGAAGTGGGGCTGTGGAGTATTCTTCGTATCTTGCATGATCTCTCCAGGGATTACAGAACTGACATTTAGCTTCAGCCTACCAAATCAAATGGTAAGTTAAAAATTTTGTTATAAATATGTCCTCTGGGGGACAGTTCAGCTCTTCAGTGGAATAAAATGTCCTCAAGACAAGGCTGTCTCTCTCCAGCACCTACGTAAAGATCTCTGCATGACTGAACTTCCATTCAAGAGCCTTTGGGATGTGTATAAAATTCCCTGAGCTGAGCTGAGCCTTCAGTTTTTTGTATTGTTATGACTGATTTAATGTATTACAGGACCAAAGATGGTTGCAGAGGCCAAGTTACAGTTCTTTGCTAAATAAATAAATATACATTGCAAAGATACCAGAAACAGAGGAAGCTTTTAGCAGTGTGATGCCTTACATTGCTTTTTGACATATTCACACAGCAAATCAACCCACCATCCAGGAGCTGCTTTCTGCATAAATGATGTGTGGTGTCTTGACTGGCCAAAGTGGCAGTGTTCTAGAATTAATCAAATTCAAAATAATTCAGGGCCAAACCTGCCTTCTCCCAGTATTATACAAAACCTTAATTTCTGTCCTTTTCTGCACAATGTAGGCGCAGTCATCATGAGCCCTGTGGCTATATGGCTATTGGTTGTGCTTACATCAGCAGTCACAAGCTATGGCATCACACAGATAATATATCCAAAGACTAATGAATTCAGAGCACCAAAGTGCATGAGTTGAAAATATACACAGAAAGCTTCAGTCTTACCCCAGGGGGCTTGGAGTTGGAAAGGCAACACATAACACACAACAACAGGGTGGAGAATAACCAGCATTTTGTCATGGTTCAACAGGTAAGTGGCAAACATCTTTAGGATTTAAGGAATCCATCCTCAAGAAAAAGCAGTCATGCTTTTCCTCTTATGTAGCCATTGTCACTAGCAGTATATGGTGCGTAGAACGGGTAAAAGTGACTGCTTTGTAATTTGCTATTGGTTTGGACAAGTTTCTGAAATGCTTGTGGCCTGAGCTATAAGCCTGTTCTCAACTGGAAACTAAAAGGTCATTGGATGTGGATCTGTCACTTTCCACAGTGGATTCATTTTTCTGACCCAGCTCTCTCAGCTTGAATAGTGCTGCAGATAGCTTGTGAGAAATACATTGATTGATGATGGCTTGACTTCGTGAATGAAGATTTTGGGAAGGGCTTTACCCACGCTTACTACAAGTGTGCTGATGACTAAAAAGGCCAATGTGGGATAGGCAAATCCGGTTGCAAAAAGGCACAGCGAAAGGTCTCCTTGGGTGGTATAGGCAAGACACAATTCTTTCTACATTGTCTTTTCTCCTCGAGACTAATTCTGCGCGAGTTCTCAAAGGTGATAGCAGCGTTATGTATGGTGTGTCTCCAAG
>JANHGB010034419.1:0-13293 GCA_026283785.1 Coracopsis vasa
GCGCGGTGGGGTCGGGGCGGTAGGCGCTGCTATGGAGGAGGCTGAGCCGAGCGAGCGTAGCCCTTTGCTGAGCAGCGCGGAGCGCGGCCGGGCGGCGAGCAGCGCCTTTCATGGACGGCGCTTGGCCTGCGCCGCCGTGCTGCTGGCCGAGCTGCTGGAGCGAGTGGCCTTCTACGGCATCACCTCCAACCTGGTGCTGTTCCTCAACGGGCCTCCCTACGGCTGGGAGGGTGCCCAGGCCAGCCAGGCACTGCTGCTTTTCATGGGCATCACCTACCTGGTGTCACCTTTCGGTGGCTGGTTGGCTGACGCTCTCCTAGGCAAGTTTGGCACCATCCTGCTCAGCATGGCACTCTACCTGCTGGGCATGCTGGCCTTCCCTGTCATCGCTGCACCGCACACCCGCCAGGGCCTCTGTGGGGACATCCCCCTGTTCCCTGTAGAGAACTGCTCCTCTCCGGCGGCCAACGCCACCATGACGCCTTGCTCCCAGGTGGGAGCCACCCGCTACTGTGCCACCGCCACCTTCATCGGACTGGTACTCGTGGGGCTGGGTGTCGGGTCAGTCAAGGCCAACATCACCCCTTTTGGGGCAGACCAGGTCAAGTATTATTTGGCAGCTGCCAAATTGTGTGTGGGTGCAGATCTGAACCAGGAGATAGCTGTCAGCCATGTAGATGGGCTTACCTTGGTGGGGTGGATGGCGCGCCTATTGATGAACATCTCAGTAGGTGTTAAATCAGAAGGTATCAGATCATGCAGCTTTGTTCCCTGTGTAATGTAAGCTGTTAAGTTATACCCTGTTGGATGCAATTTTGGTGGCTGTGGTGTCTGATCTCTTATGACTCTTGATTTCCTTGTAGCCCTGCCTTACATGTGGTACCTGGTTTGGTTAAGGCATCGCTGTGTTGAGGAGTTGGGTTTAATAATTACTGGCCATTAAGTGGATTGTCCACATCCTCCACTGTGGAGTTAATTTGATCTTGGAGCTCATCAGGTGGAATATCTGATACATGTTTTAGCTTTGACGAGGATAACACAGGCCTTGTATGGCAGTGGTCAGAGATCATCCTGATAAGTGATCATCCTCTGAAAAGTGAAGGCTAGAGAACAGTTTTTTATGCCTTAGACATTCTCTGTGTGCTGCACTGCCCTTGAGTGATGTTTTTGTGCAGGATAATACTGCACCACATGGTGGATGGGAAGGTGCTCTCAACACGGTAAACATATTACCTGAGCTGTTCTCATAAGGACATGTCCTGTCAAACGACCTTATTTGAATCATCATTTCAGTGATGTCATTCATTGGATCATCACTGCAGAACCAAGTGGCTTTACAGAAAACATTTGAGAGGCAGCTCATAATTAAATATCTATTGGAATGCACTGTTGCATATATATATATGAACTTACTCATTTTACTATCTTCTGCTAAGGTAGTGGATGTTGGAGTATAATTTCAGCTTTACAAATTGAGAATTTCAGATGGTTGGATACAAACAGCTTTTCTAACCAAACTGTTCTTGATGACAAGGCAAGGAAAATACCTTTATACAGTTGCAGGTATGTTTAGTGGCTCATTAAGTTCTGGTTAGAGCAGGTATCAGAAATGCCATGAAATTCTTTGTGAGAGGTAGAATCTACCACAGAATCTTCGCCAAACATACCTCTGTTATCTAATTTTTAGTTTACATCTGTAATTCTTTGGCATTTGATATATTATAAATTCTGGAGTTCTGGGTGAAAGGCAGTATATAAATGTAAAACATTATTATAGCCTAGGATTGTGTGTCCCCAGTGTACTGGTTCTGTTTAAGCCAGCATGAGCCCATCAAGTGAAATAGCTTTAATATGACTTTATCTTGTAAGGTGTTTTTCAAAGCTGACTGCTTATCCCCAGAACACTTTATGAACGTTAAATATAAGAGATAAATAATGGCAGGAACAGAGCAAAAGAAGAGCCATTGCCAATGGAAGTGTAGCTGTTGTAGCTGGGTTTCTAAAGGCTTTCCCCCCAGGATTTCACAGAAAGCAGGTTTTGGATAAGGTTGCAGATAATTCACAGTGATTTATGTAGGGTGAAGCAAAAGAAATACTCCTTTCTGGTTCATAATAATCAGTAGAGCTCTGCCAAAGACTGAATTTTTTTCCCTTCTCTGGTCTTCTGACTTATCTATTATTAAATATGTTACAGCATACCACTTACATTGTTGTGCAGTTTTGGGCCCTCTTGGGTGCCTTCTCCATGCATCGAAATGCAGCAAACCGCTGGGTAAATGGATATGTATTGCTGAGAACAAAGTCTGTCTTCCAGAGTCACATTCCTGGGAGGCCAGAATACAATGCAAATGTGTTTTGGCTGGACACATGCTGATGAGATTTGTCCTTTTTCCCTTAAATACCATACGAAAATGTGAATTGTATATAATGTTGTTTAGCTGACATGAACCGTCAGATATTGTAAATTATACTGTTTGCAGATCTCTTAAAAATTACAATGTAATTTTTTTAATTTTAATGTATGATCTATAATTTGAGCCCAAATATAATGAGGATGTTTTTCTTTAGAGGAAAAGAATCACTTTGTGGAAATTGGGAACTGAATTCCAATATTTATTTTTGTCTAAAGTTAAAAGGATATAGTTTCTTAACTTCTGTTAAATGGATACTTTTAGAAGTGCTGTTACAAGTGACGAAGTAGGCTTAGTATAGAGTAACTTTTTCCAGTCAGGTTAGCAAAAAAACAGCGACTGCAAACTAGGCACAGACCAGCTTTACTTTAACTGTGTTTATAAGAAAGAGCCATTTTTCTAGAAGTTCAGATTGATCTGTCTTACAGGTTTAAATCTGAACTGATGGTTCTCAGAACAGTGTTTATAATCATGTGATGTGTATAACCTGGCACTTTCCAGTTCCTCTTTTTAAGTGCCAGTGTTTTGCTGTCACTTCCTGTTCTATGTAGCACTTTGTGACTTTCTGTACTTAGGAAACAATATGATTTTCCCTCATTATTGTGAAAGCTGGTTTAGCTTCAGCATTGAAGCCGACATTAGTAGTAGGCTTCTGATCTAATATCAGGTATAATGATTGAAGTAATTATAAATGAATCTGTTTTGGGGTTATGGTGATTAGAGATGCTAGTTTTAACACACATTATATCTTCTTTATGAATTGGACCACATTCACTAATCTATCTGTCCATAACCTTCAAAAACCTATCTTTGCTAAAACCATTGTTGTTGCAGTAGCATCATCAGACATAGAGTGCTATTGGAAATTGCTGGTGGAAAGATGGTTTTAGAGTGATTTTTCAGCATTTATTTGTTGAACTTAGATTTGCCAGCCTCTGGGGAAGGATGCAGGACTGTGTATAAGGAATTGAACATCACTAACTTCAAGTTACTTTGTTGTTGAGCTTCCTGGGAGACTGCAACCGTCTAAGACTGTAGATAACAGTTTAAAAACTGCAGTTGTGGCATTCACATGGGCAGTACTAATTTGTTTCTGTTCCCAGCAGAAGCAGAACAGATGTAACATTAGTGACAGGAAGCAGAGGTTAAATGTGGACTAGACAAATTTTAGTATAAAAATCTGAAATGATGTAGCAGTTCTGGTACTGAGGTCTCTTCAGATACTCTCAAAGACTAACTGGTGTCTGTAATGATGGATTAGGTGGTCAGAATTCTCTAAGTGTAAATGTGACTGTGGAAAACTGTTATTGCGCTTTCTTTTGTGCACTAAGGACAAGGGCAAGCTTCTGTGTTTTCATCTTTGCTCTGTAGTGTGGCTGTTCACATAGTTGGCCGGGAAAAGTTTGGGGTTTTTTGTTATATTTGTCACTTGTGACTGTCAGTTGATTGCAGAAACTGCTAATGCCAGTAACTTCTAATCTTTTTCCTTTTATGTGAGTCAAACAGGAGGTCATAGCTTTGGGTTTGTTGTGATCTGAAGAGGGAGAGAGGAAAGATTATGACATACTGGAACTCTGAAATGTTGTGGTTTAGGAAATACTTGAGATCATTAGCAGATGACGCCAAATCAGATGTCACAGTGGAATGGTAGGCACCAGAGAGGCACTAGCTGTGGCAAAAATAAGAAAGCCTGTGGATGACCATTTCTTTGAAACTGCCTTAGAGAGCTAAGAAACTACTTTGTGACGAAGCAAAGCATCTGATGGGAACTATGGAGAAGACATGATGCTCATATAGATGCATGTGTCTTTACATAAAAATCAGGAAAATCTAATAGAATCTTAATGTTTGAGCTTTATAATATTTTTGGTTTCAAGCCGTACAAACTGCTTTGGATCATCTCCTAAGAAAGATGTTGCTGTTTAAAAATCCAGGGGAGGGATAATTCAGCAAGGGATCATCTTTCTTCTAAATCAGTATGAGGTCTGAGTATTAACCTGAGGAACAGCTGTGCTGTGGAAGTTGCCATGGGTTAGATATCTGTAATGGTATTTCATCAGCTGTCAGAACTAAAGATCTAATTACTCTCTTCTCTCTTTGTTCTAGTTGTGTTTAAAATTTTGTTCTGATTGTAAGATGTTAACCTTATATCCTAAATGACTTTAGTGCTGCAGTGCAGAGTTATGCAGCTGATATGTCCTCTGCTGAAAGTGGCTGTAAATAACCTAATGACTACACAATTCCCATAACAGTGTTCCAGGCACTCAGGATTCTTTATCTTGAAAACTGTGGTTGAAATTACCTCTTATCTGGCCATAATCAGTCTGATATATGTTATGTATTAGAAATTTTTATTTGGAGAACTATTTCTTTACTATTTTGAAATGCAGTGCTGCATAGGTCCCAGTTATAAAACTCGGAATGCCATTGTGCTTTT
Organism: Coracopsis vasa; assembly: GCA_026283785.1. Taxonomy (NCBI): domain Eukaryota; kingdom Metazoa; phylum Chordata; class Aves; order Psittaciformes; family Psittacidae; genus Coracopsis; species Coracopsis vasa. The sequence goes on from JANHGB010034419.1 coordinate 4,849, forward strand.
CTTTCTGCATTTGGATTAACTACATGTAAAGGATAGTTCTCAGATATATCAAATAAAACACCATTTTGACTGTAGAAAAATAGGAGTCAGGTTAGATTTTCTTTTGCAAAAGTTATGTTAGATGTCTTGAAAGTAGCAGGATTACTTTATTTCTTCTTTAGAAACCCACCTGAATGCAGGCAGCATTGACATGTGGCCAAAGACCAACAGAGCAACTGTGGCTAGAATGCTTAGAGCTGCTCATTTCCTTCATTTCTTTGTTGTTGGAATTTTTTGGTGTGAGTTTTTTGTTTAATTTTTGGAAGGGTTTAGAAGGTGATTTTTTTAATAATTAAAATTTGGTCTAAGGAAAAATTAGGGCAATTGGGATGCCCCTTGTATGGTACAATAGGTCATTCTGTATTTTTATTGAAGCAGAAGCACTATTGGATTGTTTCTTATTGTTCCTGGGGAATGACGTACTATCCCATTCACTAGGGAAAAAAAGCTGTGTAAGGTTTGAAGGATGCAGAACAGCAAACTGGAGACTCAGGACTGGATATTATGCAGTGGGAGTTGATCTAAGTAAGTGACAGCTGTCCATCACTGGTAAATTCCGTGGAAAATGTCTGAATGTCAGCTCACTTGCAAAGCAACATGTTACCTAGAGCAAATAAATTGTGTGTATTAGATATGTGCTAATGTTCATTTCAGTCAGGGCACCTTAGAAGAGTTTTACTGAAGTGTTTTTGTGCTGTGATCAGAGAACTTGCACTCTAGCCATGGCATTTGGCTAATATTTGTATTTTCCTGTTGTAAGGAGTTTGACTGAAACATGGTAAATCTAAGATGGTGACCTTTTCCATACCTTTCTGTTGTGATGGGTACAGAATCTTTTAAACATACCTATTTTGACTTTCAGTATAGGGATGTGGAACCCTTAGCCTACAGGACAGATTTGATCCGGGACCCACACCATACTTACGCCATTAACGTACATCATTTTCCTGCTGCAGTTGCTGATAGGATATTAAGAAAACAATGAAGCTGGTGATGCTGGTACCACAATGCGAGTGCTGCTATGCTTGAGCACAGATGAAATTGAGCAGAGGGAATGATAGATTTTTCTTTGTGCTTGAGTGATTGAAAACAATGCAAGCATAAGGGGGAAAAGGAGAATTCCTGCGGTTTTGTGAAAAATACTTATCCTTGGTAAAATAATAAAATTGTGGGATTGTTTTCTTCTTGGTCCCTTATTAAAATATAGTGTCTATTTATGAAGAGTAGACTGATCTATTTTGTGCTGTCACATAGCTCAAGTAATAGCCCAGAGGGGGAAACTTTGAGTAGTTCGCTGTAAATGCAATACAGCTCCCATTTTATGTGGCTCATGTGATGTTTGGAAGGAGCTACAAGGATTGCCTTTTAACTCTACCATGTCTTTTGGTTTTGGTAAGACTTCTTCATAGTTCTGCCACTTTGACAGGATATTCCACTGGCTAATTCAGTGTGATTTTCATTAATTTAGTAATGTTTGTCAATGAAATGCCATAGTAGCATTTCAGATGTGGCTATGATGTGGTTTTTAGTGTGTATATGTACTTTGATAAGGAAGCAGAAAATAGATTCTGTTCTTTGTAAGAAAGACAGAGAGTGTGTCTGTCCTTTGAGCATTGCATTCCTTTTTTGAACACTGTTTCAAAAAGGATACTGGACATGTAGAAGAAAGCTTCACAGAATGGCCACACACATGGTCACTAGTTTCCATGCAAGGAATCATGAAACAGTCTACAATTTCCTATCTCTGAAAAGGCAGGTAGAAGAAAGATGTGACAGTGGTTTGTGGAAATAACGATCAGGGGGAGAGAGGCAGAAATGGATCAGGGATGGGATAAAGCTCAGCTGTCTTTTGTTGTTTCCTGGAACTAGGTAAAATGAGTGAGGCTAGTACAAGGCAGGTTCAAGTCAGACAAATGCAGGTGGTTCTTCTCATTGTGTAATTAGCTGGGGAACTTTTTACCACAGGGTTTTATGTGCTCACCTGGGTTCAGAGGTGTGATGGACAAGTTCATGGAGAGGTGATCTACTGTGTTTGTTATGTAATAGAAGCCATCTTTGGTTCAGGAAATTTCTCATAAGCTAATGTTTGGAGGCAGGGATAAAACTTGATAGAAGCATAGTGCTGTACTTGTCCTCTTCTTACCTGTATTAAAGTTTGCTTTCATCTCATAGCTTTTCTTTGCATAGATGTGAGCAAGGTCATTTGTAAGAGGGAGGATGGGAAGTCATACTCCTTGAAGAAATTATAAGAGAACTGAGATTTTTACAGTGAAGAAATGGAAACTTCATAAAACAGATTGTTAACTCTATGTAACTTAGAGCACTGTGTTTACGATGTAATTGTTTTCTAATATCTGGGGTTTTCCTAGTTTGGTACACTACTGCACGTGCTGACTTAAAATTAGGAGATGAGTACCAAGTTGAAACTGGAAAGGCAGAATTTCTTGGGTTGAGGTTCCAAGATTGTATCTGACATGCTAGCAGACCTGTCTGAATGCATAACAATGCTATTAACTATGCATAGGAGTAGATGCTTTAATGTTTCTTTTGTTAGGCATGGTTAAGTGATAGAGATGAGTTTGTGCACCGCTGAGAAACCTGAAGCTGTAAATCAGAACTGACAACATTAAAAACTTATTTCAAGGCAAAGCCTGCTTTTCATATTGCAAACTAAACACAGGTCTTTTGAAGACCTGGCAAATGAGGAAGGGAGGCTTGCAATTAGAAATCAAGAGCAACTGACTCAGCAGGACTGGTGCATAGCACTAACTTGCTAGTCACTATTAATGTCCTTTCAGTCATAAAATAGTGACAAATACTGTATTATGAATTCTTCTACAGACTAGTTGATCTTTTTAATGTCTTTCAAATTGTAACTTGCATGATTTCTCTTACATCACATCTTATGAGTGATGTTAGATGCCCGTGACTTAATTACAAAACATAGGTGACTTACAGTAGGCACTACAAAATAAAGAGTGATAGTGAACACTACAGGATAGTTTTGTAAACCAGGGATGTCTTTACTTTCATTGGAGAGACACTGAGAGCTCCAAGCAGAAAAATAGCACTATGAACAGTGCTGACTTAATAGAAGGATAAATGTTTACTGGGACTTTGTGACACCTCAAGCAATCCAAATTTATTTATTTAGTTTTTAAATGTCAGACTGGCAAGTCTTCAGTTTATGTTCTGATGAGGGGCATTAGGACTGTGCTAAAGTTTAAATTTGTGCTTTAATTACCAAGCAGTCATTTGAGGCTTAGAAAATGGAATATGGTTATCAGTTATGACAAGTTAAGAAGCAATTGTTACAATGCTAATAACTAATTTTTAGGTAGGTTAACTTTTTTTACCAAAAAAGATAGTTATTTCAACTTCTGTGGACTGTGGGATGTTAATGTGAGTGAGCTTTGTCTAGAGAAATGACCAAATGAGAGACAATGCAGTAGAAATAATAATGGCCTTAATGGGGAAGCTATAGGATTGTATGGCTTATTTTATCCCTATGCTAAACTTCTAGCAGTAGGTTACTGATATAATGGGGTAGCTCAGTAAGGTGTCATTTCATCAAATATCATGCTAAGCCCAAAACACTTAAATGATTTCAGTGTGACTCTAAATTAAACCTGAACTCTCCCGTGAATTGAACTTGATGGAATCTAATAAACAGGCTTCATTTTCTTCAGAAAGTGAGTGACTTGGTTTTTAATCTTTTCCAGGTCAAAGATCGGGGTCCAGAAGCCACAAGAAGATTTTTTAATTGGTTTTACTGGAGCATTAATTTGGGAGCCATTCTCTCTCTGGGAGGCATTGCATACATTCAACAGAACGTGAGCTTTGTTATCGGCTACAGTATCCCAACAGTTTGCATTGGAATTTCATTCATGGTTTTTTTGTGTGGTCAGAGTTTCTTCATCACAAAACCACCTGATGGTAGTGCCTTCACAGACATGTTTAAAATTCTCGCATATTCTTGTTGTTCAAGAAAGAGACATGTGGAACATTCAACTAATAGGTGTGTATTGAGCTCTTTTGTATAGTCTGGATTCAGTGAATCAGCCTAACAGTTGGAACTAGTTAGTTCAAAGTAGATGGCAGGAAGTCACACTAGGGAATACACTGGAATATACAATTTTGCTCTGAGAACTGGAACTGGAAAATTTGAGTCCTGGAAATACTTTCTGGAGTGAGAGAGTGGCACATCTTGAGATCACTGGATCTGCGTACTGCAAGGTCAAGTCTGCTGGTTTTGATTGAATGCTATGGCTTGCCAGATCAGAGTTTCTGAAAGCGTAACGTAACCTAAGCAAGCTGCCTTTAAGCATTAGTTAACTTTCTTCTCTGCTTAGATATGTTTATGGGATGAGTTCTAATTTAAAAACACTATAATCTGCATTTAATATTCAAAGTAGCTTGATGGACAGCAAAAATGTCTACTGACGTTTTGCTTTCCAAATGGTTACTCCACTTTTAAGAAGGCCATGAAATACTGTTGGCCTTCTATGTATTCAGATTACAAAACAATTCAATGAATTAGAATAATCTGTATTTTGTGATCCTGTTCTTAAGTTCTGAATTTGCAGTGCCAGTTATTCATACGTGGTGGTGTGAGGATGGTAAATAAAGAGATCTTTATAATAGAAGTTTTCAGCTTATGCTTTCACCTGCTGATGATCCATTCTGGTCTTGTTGTTCTAATGTAACTTACACAAGTAACATTTTTTGGAAATGCGTGAGCATTTTTATAATGAGATATTGAGGTTTTGTTGCTGCTTAACTGAACGTTTCAAATTCTTTTCAAAAGTGAAAGCCAGGGAGTACTTCAGCAACCTCGCAAGCAAAGCCTGTTTGAGATGGCCAAGCTGTCTCGTGGGGGCCCATTCAGAGAAGATAAAGTAGAAGATGTGAAAGCTCTTGTCAAGATTATCCCTGTCTTTTTGGCTTTAATACCTTACTGGACAGTATATTTTCAAGTGAGTAGTTCCAAATAATTACATTTTTATTTTACATGTCTAAAAACATAATTTAAGGGCCATAACTTCCTCCTCCCAGTTGCATTTGAAAGATCTCTTGACAGTTGCAGTTCTGAGTCTGTGTTATAAATCTAAGTCCTGTCTGAAAATTACCCCCCTGAGCAGTTACCTGGAGGAAACACACAAAAGCTTTTGCGGGGAAGCTGTTCTATAATGTTTATTTACAGTTAGCATTCAGTAGCACTGATTCTAAAGAAGATGAGTATTGAAGAAGATTTTTCGGTACGCTGGTATTGGCGGTTTGACTTGTTTAACACCCATGTGTTCAATAATGTTAACTACTTGTCTTTCACACATCTGGCATTGCATCTCAGGAGTCATTTTAATAATGTTATATTAGCAAAAATAATGCTATGTGATGATAGCTTCTGAATTTTTTTATTTGCTAGATAAAATTATGGAAAGCTATATTAGCTTACCAGTATGCCAAAGCATCTAATTTCATGTTTCTCTGGGGACTCTCATAAATATGAAACTCATCCTGAAGTTGAGATGAAAAATGGCTGCTAAGAATACTTTCAAAGAGTATTTTTACTTGATAATAAAAAAGAAAAGAAAATGATAGTTAAAATTAACAGTTGTACAATTTAACATGTCTCAAATATTTGAGCTGTGTTTCATCTTGTAGTTGATTCAGATAGGTCAGGGTAAGTGGTTCAGATTTCATTTTAATTAATTCCTTTCTGTCTCTACTGTCTTAGAGAAATTGGGATAGCAAATATGTTTTGGTAGAAAAATACACAGAAGTTGTTTTTAAAGTGACATGAATGATTCTTTGCTTTTAGTAAAAATAAATGTAGGGGTTAAAAAGATCTTGCAAGGTTCTAACACTAATTCTTTTTGTTTTGCTATAGTAGCACTTTACCTCTGTTATCATCTTTGTTAATGATTAAAATGTAAAAATATCTTGTTCTCAGTAGTCCTCCTCCAAGTAATCTTATCTTTCCTGCTACTAGATGCAGACAACATATGTATTGCAAAGTCTCCACCTGAAAATTCCTGAAATATCAAATGACACCAACTCCATTCATACGGTAAGCTGGAAAAACAGTGAGAAGTTTCTTTAGCTGAAATGCAAAACAGTATTGTACAAAAATTCCATGAAGTTAAAGTAGTGACTAAGTAGTGGCTAATCAATGACCACAGATATTGGGTATTTAGAAACATGACACATAGTACCGAGATTTTGGCATACCTACCAGTATATGAAGTTCACACCATCCTGTTTTGTATGTATTCAGATTACTTTCACTGCTTCAATTAAGAGTGTTTTTATGCTTCAGTAAACAAAGTATGATCTCTGAAGAAAGCTTTTAAATCTACATGCCTTAAGTCTTCACAGTTGCTAGTAGTACAGAAGCATTCATACAGACTCAGTAGGAATACCCATACCTAACTGAAACATTATTATTTGCAAATTCAGAACTGGATACATTTGTAACTTTATACTGTTCAATTAATATTCATTCACTTTACCTTGAATCAGGTGAGCATATTGAAGGTAGTTGGTCGATGAGTATATTTTAAGAAAGGCTGGCATCACATAATTGCAGAGATGGTACTGAGAATTAAAAACAGAAAGTATGAATGTATTAACAGGCTTACTGGAAACTCTTTTAAAATTAAGTTTAGAATCATAGAAGAGTTTGGGCTGAACTGACTTTAAAGATCAGTTTCTTTTATTTAAATTAGTATCAATAATACAGAATGGCTTCAGTCTTCTCAGAGATCAAAAAAAATGCTTGTACCTTATTTTTGTTTGAACTTGCTTGAAAACTGAACTGCTTTGAATCATAGCTGGAGGCTTAATGGAAGTTAGTGGTTAAGTATGTGGTTAAGTAAGACTTCTAAACCAACCCACTGCTAGTTACTTACTTTACATAGTTTAAAAAATTAAAGAAAGAGTAGTCTGAGACTTCTTCAGTTAAATGCATCAACAAAAGGATCTAAGGTCAGTTTCTTCAGCTGAGTTCTCAGTTTGTGTAATTTTTGTTGCATAGCTTTTAGACACAGGACATCATTGCCATTTTCCCTTCAAGGTTCAGTTTTGTTGTGTTTGAGTTGCATGTTCATTTAAACATAACATATTTTCTTGTTTAAAAAAATCTAATTAATCTGAGGCTTCTGCTTTAGTTGCATCAATTTTGTGGATTACATTCAAGGTAACTGGGTTTTTTTTAGTATATACCTAATTCTACTTTAATACAGGTTAGCACATTTACGTTTTGATATGTAACCCATTTTGTTCTTTTCATTGAGCTTTTCATATTTATTTATTGCTTGCATTTAAGAGAACTCTTAGGTTTTTTCTGTTATTATGAAACATGTGACTGTGTTGTTGGAACATTGTCAGTTTGACTAGAGAAGTGGCTTTTCTTTCTTCTAACAAAGTGGACACAGGACTTCAGAGTCCCATTGTCAGTCTGAATATTTATTGTATAGAAATGAATGTGAAGCTTTGGTTATCAAGCTGAGCCTTTCTCGTCACCTTTTTGGGCATTAGAATTGTTTTCAAGGTGTAAGTAGAGTGTTATGTTGGAATTAGTTCAGAAAAATAATGGCTTTTATGGTTTTTGCTGACAAGACTAAAATACCACTCATACCGTGTAGCTACTTTTTCTAACTTGAGAGTGTGGCTTTAAAAGTTAGTTACTTGGTTTTAGTGTTTACTTAGAGTATGCAGAATTTGAGACAAGGGTAATGGAACAATAATCCTGGTCTGTCTTGATACTTCTAACCCATGATTTTCTATCTTGCATAAGAGTGACTGGCTCCTTTTTCTGCAGCACATCAGTTATGTTGCTCTTCTTGGTTTATTTTGAAATACTTTGCTGTGGTTTAACAGCATTAACAGTAGAAGTAAATAAGTTAATTTGATTTTTGCTGTCTTCCTTGGTATGTGGTCTACTTGAAGGATGCTGACCTGCAGCCTATATTGTGTAGGCAGTATCTCTGAAAGCAATTCTGACTCATTTGGTTTCTCCAAATGGAAGTGTTTGAAGATAATAAATTAGTGATAATACAATGTTTTACCTGAGTAGCTTTGTACCTTATCAGGTCTAGGTTTTCATTAAGCTCTTTTAGGTACCTCTGCCCAATAGTAATCAAGTATATTTACTAATATATTTCCTCTTGCTATGAAAAGTGATATATGTGTATGCCCTTTTAATTTGCAGGCTTGTGATAGAATAGAAAATGGAAAAACATAGATTTTAAACAAACAAAAAAAACAACTCCAAAACACCAAAGAACCCCAAACCCGTGATCGATTGTATGAAATGCAGCAGTGCCAAAGGCATTTGGTATTTCTCTTCTTTCTTACCAGATTCAGCAAGGGCAAAAAATTCCAACATCCTTGACTCTAATTACA
>JANHGB010034419.1:15597-36747 GCA_026283785.1 Coracopsis vasa
TTGTTGATGTTCAGTTCTAGTGGAAAGCTCCTCCATCCCTGCACTTTTCCTCCCCCCCACCAAAAAAAAACCCAAACCCAAAACAACAGCCCCAACACCCACCCACCTCAGCACAGCTCAAGGTGCATCTTGGAAGTGAGAATATGCAGTACTGTTGGAGTTACTATGGTGAGGAATCATTTGTGCTTCTGAGCTAACAGAATTGTGAACTGCCAAATTAAATGAAAACCTATGTAACTGATTGTTTTCCTCAGCTTTTACACACATTTGTTTTTCTTTTCACAGTGTTTATCACTGCAGGTTATTTTGGCTCTCAGTGCTCCATCAAAAATATTTTTCTTTTGTAAAAAATAATAGTAAGCATCAATCCTTGAAGTATGATATTGCTAACTTAAGTCATCTATCCTTTCAGTTTCCAGCAGCCTGGTTGACTATGTTTGATGCAGTGCTTATTCTGATCCTAATACCCTTAAAAGACAAATTGGTGGACCCCATTTTAAAGAGGAATGGCTTGCTTCCATCCTCACTGAAGAGGATTGCAGTTGGAATGTTCTTTGTAATGTGTTCTGCATTTGCTGCAGGTAAGAAAACAACTTGGAGATCTACTTACATAGTTATTTTTTCAGCTATTTGCAAGAGCATTTTTAAAAAACCGTTGTGAATCTTGAAGATCATTCAGAATTCTTTTTCATGGGATAGTTAAATGGAACTGCATGGATATATTTCTCACAATGAAAGAGATTTTACCCAAGGACTTACTAAACTGTTTTGAATGTTTGTGATAGAATTGGACCACTTTTCCTGCCTGAAATAGACTTTGAGCATACCTTTTAAAACCAACTTGTTAGGTAAGGTATTCACATACAGTGTTACTTTCTGGTATGCTTGGTAGAAAAGAACTGTTTGGTTTCTGACCGTATTTTCTCAACAAATCCTTAGCTTCATGATCAGTGCCTGCACAAAATGTCCAGTGTTTATAAAACTGTTAGTCATCTTAAATTAAACTTTATGGTATTGTGGAAGTCCATGTTTTCTGATTTATTAACAATCTGTCTTTAAGTTGAAAAATTATTTAATCTGAAAAACAAATTAGTTCAGAAATAATTATGTTCCTTCATACAGTCTGACTTCCGAGTATTAAAAAAGTGAAGTTTTACCTAAAATCCTTTCCCTATATCTGAAATAATAAAGTTAGGTTATGGCTGAACAAGAGTTTCCTTACACTTTAGGTTTTTTCTCCCCTACTTTAATGTTCCCTAATGTTTAGGAATTACTGTAGTGTAAAATAGCTTAGCTATAGCATGAGAGGAAAAAGATGGCAACTCTGTTCGAACCATAAATCAGCTGCTTTTGAGATGATTTAAAGTTGTTAAGCACTGCTGATGTGGAACTGAGCAATGCTTCATAGAACCTATAGCCTTCACCTAGTATCACTGTAATGAACATATTGATAAAGCATTATAGCATTAAGTAAATTAATTTCAGCACTTGTAATCTCCTATATTTTAGAGAGAGGGACATTTTATACGGCTATTAAGATTTCTCTCAATAAGAGAGATAATTATCTTATTAGGCCAAGGTCACTTTGTATGTAGGCAAGGAAAGTTCTTAAAGCAAAGTCATTTAAACTTTAAAATAAGAATGTTTCTCTTTTTCCATATTACTTAGGACACTGCTACCAGCAAAAGAAGATGATGTAAAACAGTTAAATGTCAGCTCCTTAAATAGAACCTACTGGCTCACATATAAGTGAATGCAAAACCAGCAGTATCTGTCTTTATTAGTACTGGGGAAGAAAAGCATATGAAGCTATGATTGCTGATTTAGGGAATGTGTTCATATAGCAGAATTCTTCAAAATTTCAAATGCCACCTTGTTTTCTACTCACCTACAAACGTAACTCATGATTTTTTTTGTTGGTTTCATTCTTTCCTGACTCTTCCATGCAGAAACTGAGAAGATGAATTCTTTGGGTGGTTACCTGCAGTCTGGTTGGACAGTTTAACTTTTTGGAGTAACTTAACATCCCTTCATCACAGCAGGAGTTTAAGAGCTTCAGTTGTGACAAATTTGGGGCCTAGGAAACTCTTTTTATTTCTAGCAGGGTGGAACGCTTCTGTTGGTTTGTGTTTCATAAAATTTTTACAGGTGTATTTATAGAAGCTATGTTTTCATATTCATAAAACAAAACATCCAACCATTTTTGCCTTGGAGAGAGAGATACTGATTAAAATCTTAAACGTACGAGGATGTCAATATCTTAACTTGCAATCTTGGACGTATCTTAATTTGTTTGTGTCATATTTCCATTTTAACTTACTTATCTAACTGACATTAATTGTGGACACTACCTAGGCTGCTTATTAGGTTGTTTAGATTATTTTAAATGTCTTCTAAACTGTGAGAATAAAAGTGATTACATTTAATGAACATCTGCCAGTGCTTCATGCATGTTATCGTAAATTCTAAGCAGCAGTATTTAAGGTTATTCAACTGGAAAATCTACTTCATTTATAGAGTTTAAACAATTATAGCAAGACCTTAAAATCCCTTTAACTACTAAAACCATAAGATTACACTTGAAGTTTGGCTATCAGAGTGTAAGAAGGAATCAGTAGATTCTGGATTCTGAAGTACTCGACTTTGAAGATAATTTATGGCAAAGTTTGGTATTGCGTAGTTATGCTCGCATGTGGCTAAATGCCTCCTAAATCTGCATATGTTGTGAAGAGTATCAAACACATTAAGGATCATTTTGAGATGCAGTGATTTTTGTGTTGACTGCATATGAACAGAATTACATCCAAGTTCTTAGCTGACTGCATTGCTTTGTTTAGATTTTAATGAAGTTCCACTCTAAAATGTTTGGCAGCTATATTAAAACCAAAACATAAAGAAATACAGCTTTACTTTAATCAAATCAGCTCTTCATAGTTCAGAGGGCACTGAGAGGGCACTGAGGTGGCTGAAGAACTAAAGAAAGATACTTAAGATGGGTAAGTGGTCACCTAAAAAGTGAGGAAGTTAGAGGAAAAAGTGGTGGCCTGGCACTTAGAGGTATTAAGTTCAGAACAGTCTTTACCTGAAAAACATTCGTTGTTAAGAAAACACTCCTTAAGGGCCTTAAGGTAATATTTAAACAAACTTGAGTCAGTCTAACATGTTTTCCCTGTACAACTCTTGTGTTTCAGAAGATCAGACTGTAGAGCTGTTGTGAGATTTCAAGTTGAATCGATTCTGAACTGCTATGAATGAACAAACATTAGTTATAAAAATGCCGCTTTCCATCTTTTTCAAAGTACTATAAGTCTCTTTTTAATGTGTTCTTCCTCAGTCTGGTTTTCAGAGCTCTGGCTCCAACTCCCTAAAATGGTGAAATACAATGTTATCCTTAAGCATATGATTTCTAGGACTTCTTGTTTAGTTATGGCCTCACCTACAGACTATACACGGGGGCTATAGGGAGCTTGCCTCATGCTTTCTTCCAGGCTTGGGTCTCTTGCCATGACCAGGGCTAATTAAAGAAACTTCATGTCATGGTATGAGGTGGTTTTTGCAAGTATTAGCAATTTCCCTTGAAACACTGTCACTTAGCAGACAGACAGTGATCTGGTTGGCCCCCTCAAGGTTTGTATGTCACAGATTTGAGAATAAACAGGAGAACAGATACTGTGTTGTGTGTTAGAAATTGTTTGTGCTTGTTTATGTGAAAAGTGCTGTCAATAGGTTCAGCCAACATCACACTGAATATCTATGTCATCCTTTGGCTGCTTCTAGGAAAGAAAAGCTAGAAGTGAGGAAGCAGATGTAATCACTTGTACATGGTGTGATACCCATGAAGCAGTGTGTCTGTCATCTAAACCTTGTGCAGTGGTGGGTTTGGGTTTTTTTTGGTAAACAGGAGTGATATTTTGTGCCCCAGGATTAGGTCAGATCTTGGCTCAAGTAGAAAGAGACCAAAACTGACAGGGACTAAATAGGTGGCCATGTGTGTAACATGTTCTGTAGGAAGTAGTGTCATTGACTCGGTGTTGCTTCTCTGAATTGGCAATGAATAAATCCACCTTATTTCCAAGGATATTGAAAGTTCTTTTATAGACATTCTTTTTGGATGAAGCAGGAAGTTTCTGTGCATTTTATATAACAGTGAGGCAGATCCCTTAATGTGGGCAACTTCAACAAAACCCCTACAACATTATTTGATACTTAGTTTCTACTCTAAACTGTTGTGAGCTAAAAATGGTTGTATTTTACCATCTATAGTACCTATTTTTCATATTGCATGAAGTACTTCCAATGCAAAGAATTGCTTGTAAATCCAGCTTTAATGAGCTTTTGGATCACTTGGGATGATAACTGTCATATAAATGTCATGGTCATATTCATAGAGGGTTTCCGTAGTTCTACAGAACTAGTGTAGCTATTTAGATAAGTGAAGTGGTTTCTAAATTATTAATACTATGGTGGCAGAAGCAATGGTTCAACACTGCAAAGTAGTAGTTTGTGAAAATGAGATTGTCTTTAAAAAACCCAGTGTAGCTCATATGAGAGAGCTCTCAGCTAATCCATCTGGAAAAGGGTTAAGTATTTGTATAATTATCACTACTGAGTAAGAATATAATCACTAATTCTGTGGCAGAAGAACTGTATGTTTTGGAAAAACAACAGCAAAAGTAGTCTGAAATGCTTTATGTTAGGAAATAAGGAAATAACATATTCCTATTTTATAACTTGTAATTGCAATGCAGGACTGAATCCTCATTTAATTCTTAATGTGAAGAAACAAGGTTTGCATCTTAGGTCATTCTTTTTTCCCCTCCTTTCATGTAGGAATTCTGGAAGGCAACAGACTGAAAATTGTAAAGGTTAAAACAATTAATCAGACAATTGGAAATGTTACATACCATGCTGCAGATATGCCAATATGGTGGCAGATTCCTCAATATGTGCTGATTGGATTCAGTGAAATATTTGCAAGTATAGCAGGTAAGAGTCTTTGTGTGGTTTAAAGCTGCTTTCATATCTATCATAAATGATGGATTCTTAGAAAACAAATATTTCCTTCTCAAATAATTATAAATAAGCTCTAATGTTCCCAAATACAATATTATACAATATAACGTAATATAAGTGTCAAAGCAAACTATTGTCTTTCACATTTGAAAATTGGCTTTTATGAGAGTATGTTATCAAGGCTGAATTTCAAGAAGAGCAACACTTACAATATTCATGTGTCATCCAGTTAGCACAAGATATTTGCAGACCCTAATGGAAAACAATATACTCTTTCAACATCGTATTTTAAAGAATAGTTTTAATGCAGTATTGTCTCCTCTGACTCTTCCTCTGTTGCAAATAAAATTTGTGTTTTGTAATTTTTTTGGCTTAAAACCGAGCTCACTGTTCAGAAAGACAATCAGTAAATGGGAACACCTTTCTGAGGGGAAAAAGGAAGAAATAAGCTGTCTTTAGAAGGATTTATCACCAGCTTAAATTCATGTTACTTGACTTTTTACATCTCTGATAGAAGTTATGTAACACTCAATTTAAAGGTTTTTTGTGAATATTGGTAATGAAGTACCTATTTTTTTGTACAGTTTTATCTGCTTTATTTATAGATCAGGTTTTTTCTGTAGTTGTTTTAGTACTTCAGTGTGATACTGGGCAAACTGAAACACTTCAAATCCTCCCTTTCTTGAACAAATGCAAGAAATCTTAAATTTCTTAATACTGTTCTGTGTGATGCAGTGAACAGCTGTGTTGATCATATTGATTTTTAAACTGAAAGTGAAGTGGGAGGAGAGGGTGAAGAGGACTATAAAATCTTATTTTCTGCTCTGTTTCATATACATGCAGGGGTCATTAGAGGAGGAAGGCACAGGCAACATATCTGTTGTCACTGTGGTATGCCTAACTCTGGTTTACTATAGTTAAACAAGTGAAAAGCTACTGTGAATCTCTTAGCACAGTGTTTCTGTATCTAGTGCTTGGAAGCAATGCTTGGTTACCTGTAACAGAAACCTTTCATGATCATAGAAATAGCTATTCTGATACTACTTAAAGGGAATTGCAGAGCTACCTGATGTAATATATTGGAACTCTTCCAGAGTCTTGATTTAAAAATCATTTAGTATTTGCTCAACTATAGTTAGTTATTAATGTGTTGAAATACTGTTTGAGAGTATTGAACTTTGAAGATCATCAGTTCAAACTGGCATTACATATAGCTCTTTTTCTTCGATTCCTTATGACAGGATTTCCTGGTTTCATTTCCCCTGCAGAAGGTTACTTTCATTCCTCATGCTGGGCAAGCACAGTGGGCTAAAATGAGATGCTCTAATTCTGTAAGCTCTTGCTGGCGGTAGCCCCAGCTGTCACATGGCCCATTTGTTCCCCTCTTAGTGGAACAGAGCACCTCCACTCCAACGGGTTTCTGGTTACACATGTTCTACTGTCATCACAGTTGTTAGGAAATAAAACAAGGTGGTTGGATTGCTCAGCAAGTAAAAACGTGGGCTTGGTTTTTTTTCCTATCTAAGGAAACAAAAAACTCTTAAACTTTTCTACCAGCTGTCTGGCCTGTGATTTCATGTGATGGGAAGAGTTATACATATCTATCACATATTAAACTCTACCTTAGTTACTTAGTATGTTGGAGGAGTTGTTTTTTGATATGGCTTTGCCTTGTGTGTATTTGTAGTTTTGTGATACGCATCACTAGAGTACTCTTTTTTCTGGTGAACGGTAGGTTAATGTCTCCCACCAGGTTGGTTTTGGGACCGTCCCATTTACAATGTGAATGCAGTTAGCTTTCTGCTTGCGCATAGCATGTACCTGGAAACCAGCACCTCACACAAACTGTCTAATGATAGTAAACATAAGATTTGGACATAAGGTCTTACTGAAATCTAGTTCTTCACTTCTTGTACTGCAGTAGTCAGTGTTGAAGATGAATGGGTAAGTGTCGAATGGCTGAAGGTCTGAGGTAAGAGTCTGATATCTGATAAGGGTCTCTGGTTTCTACCACTCTCCACCCTCTGCCAGTGATGTATAGACAAGTCATTGAATTAGTTTGCTTCAATAAGCGCCTATCATTAGTTCATTATCTTTAAAAGATAAAGAGATATCTTTAGATATATTTATCTTTATCTTTAAAGATAAAGGGGAGAGTTCATGATCTTTAAAGCACATTATGTCCCAAGATGCTACACACTTTAGATTCTTCAATGGAAAGTATGCTTTAGCAGTACAGTCAACACATATCCTTTAACAGAGGATATGTATTTTAGTTTCTGTCAGGCACTGTTACTAGTTCATAGGTGTTTGCAAGGAAAAAATAACAAACCTATCTGCAGGTTGTGGAAGGGTCAAGGACTTGATGCAGTCCCTGGTTGTTGAACTCCAAATTGAGGGTTGTTTGGCTTTTTATTTTTTCAGCTGCTTTAATGGACTTCTTCATGAGAAATGTTTAAAGCTCACATTATTCTAGGTGAGCACTCTGCTGTTATGCACTTGCTGGGTCTGTACCAGGAGCTTTTTAATTTCAAAACCTGTTGGTCAACAATAGGAAATGCAAATGCTTCTCTTTTTCATTAAACCAGCCATTCTATGCAGATCTTACTTGCTTTATTATTCTTTCATTTGATTTGTTTTACAAAGCTTTTTTACCTGCTTTCTGATTATTATCTAAACTGAATTCTTAGTATCTTTAAGAATGCCTCTCAGGACCTAACAGTATGCTTTACCAAGTTGATATTAGAAAGTGGTAAAGGTATCTCTTGTGCTATGAAGTTCAGCTTTAAAATAAGCAAAGTGTTAATGGTAACAAAACTATAGTAATTTGGAAATGTTTATTGTGAATAAAAAAGGACTAAATATCACTTGTTTACTGTAAGCCTAAGCATATTCTTATTAAGCCACATTAGTTACACGTGAGGTACCTTTCAAAAGATGACACACATTGCATTAATCTTTTGTATTATTCTGTCAATCCTCTTAAAGGATCCTTATTTAACTGGGAATTGTAATCACACATGACAATACCAACTGGAGGGTTTCATTTCAAAACGGCTTGTTTGAGGTAGCATGAAATCGTTATCAATGGCTGCCAGCAGGCAAAAATATCTCTGAAGGCAAAGAAAAGATTTTATGTTCCTTATGCTAGATTAAATATTAAGGTTATTGGAAACATTCAGGTTTAGAAACAGGCCTTTTTTTGTTGCAAAAAATGCATAGTGTTACACCCATTTTGGGTTTTGTTTTGTGTCTAAAGATCTTTTTCTAGCAGTAACACATCCAGTAGATCTGTGAAATAAACAAGAGAAGAAATGGGCCAGATCTTTTTATGTGATACACTTGAGATAACTTGTACAGAATGTATAGAAGCCTGATGACCAAAACATGACTGATCCTTTGGAGACTTGTGGCAGCTACGGTAGCTGAACAAGAGGTTAAAAACCAAGCTACTATATCTGGAAAGTAGTATACTTTTTTTTTTCCTTTAAGTGAGATTAGCCTTGAAAAATCTGAATTGTTAGATTAGTGGCAAAGCCTAGAAAGAAAACCTTGAGTTTTTAATTCCCAAAATAAGTGTAATTTTGCCCTCCCCCATTTTCTGTTTGCAGATGTCTCTCCATCACTGTAGCGATTCGCTTGTTATGGTTTGAATTTACAGGAACCCACACAACTGAGTTGCACGAAGAATGTTTCAGTTCCCTTCTAGAATCACAGACAGGTTGCTGTTGGCCCATAAGAACGTGTTTTGCAAAAGAAAAGAGAAGCAGTGTGTGTTGGTTATCAGAGATTTCTCAGGTGTCAGTGCAGAATGTCAGATAAGAGAGCATAGTTCTGTTTCTTTTAGAAGAACTAAGTTCCTCCCTCATAACAGGCACTATCTTGAAACATCAAGCCTTTTCTTGAAGGGAAATGCTGCTGTATTTCTATTAAACTCTGTCAGGAGTAGTAGAAGTCAAATACCAGTAATGATATAAATAAAGCATACCTTTATTATGCAAGACATAAGGTTTGTGCCATTTTCAGGTCTATAATGCTCTCTTTGGCAAGAAAAATGATTATGAGGTAGCATTAATTTTCAGTATGAAGCAGACTGTTTTGAAACAAGCATTTCACCTGTCAGAAAAGGCTCTGCAAAGAATGTATATGATTGTCTCTTGCGAATAATCCCATTTGAGTTTTGACAGCAGTATTATTCTAAGAAGAAATGTTAATCATGGGCATTAGTCTTTGCAAGGCAGAGCCTAACCCTGTGTGTTCTGTTGGTACTCAAATTCAGTAGCACAGATTTTTCACATTGATGTCACTGGTATGTTTTTCTTGCTTTTATTGGTTGAAATTTGAATAAGGACAATTTAATGTTGAAGTCCCATATCTACAAGTCTTAAAAAGAACAGGGTAGCAAGCAATGAGCTTGGAGAGTTCTAGATCAAAATTAAATTAAAACTAATTACTGCTTTTCCAGCTACATTTAATTTCTCTGTCTGCACATACAGAGATAAAGACACTGAGTCTATGAGAAATAAATGCTTGTGGTCAATGCAAGAGTGACCCTTCAGTTCCTGAGTACTTTGTTCTCAGCAGGGAATGTCATGTGCTTTGTAAATAGTGCACATCATATAGGCAGTATAGAAGCAAGTGAAATGGGGAACATGGAATTTGCCAGGTTAGAGTTAGTGTAATGAATTTGAGGATAATTTTGGACAGAAAAAAGAATATTTTGCCTCAAAAGATTTCTTAATTTTACACATCTAATATTAATAAGATCAAAGTGCATGTCTTAAATGTTGTCTGTTTAATAGGTTGATACATTGATGACCTTTAACAGGGTTCATAAAACAATTAGAAGGAATTGATAGGGATTCACTACCTCAGTTCCCTGTCTCCTGATATCTAAGGTTGGTTTTAGGTCTTTAACATACCAGAAGTAGTACACAGCTGTAATTTCTGTGGCACTAAACTAGAACAAACCACTACTGTTTCTTAGGTCTTCTAACAGCATTTTTTATCTCTTAATACAGGTCTAGAATTTGCATATTCAGCGGCTCCCAAATCTATGCAGAGTGCCATCATGGGGCTGTTTTTTTTCTTCTCGGGGATTGGATCATTTGTTGGCTCTGGCTTGTTGGCACTAGTGTCTATTAAAGAAATTGGCTGGATGAGTAATCACACAGACTTTGGTAAGTTATTTTCAGTCTATCAAGTAGAAGGCTTCCTTCACAAGCAGTTAAGCATCAAGCGTGTGGAACCGTTGAGTCTTGGCACGGTTCTTATTAAAAAAAAAAAATTTGTTTACTGTTTTGTTAAAGAGAAAAATTCATTTTACATGTAAGTAAGAAGTAATGTGACTATGCCAAGTGCCACATTGCCCTCATGAAAGCATGGGAAAGACGCATTAAGTGTTTTACCTCAGCAAGGCCCGTCAATTACCTGCTCAGCTGTTACTGCATTTCATCACTAGAACTGACTTAGAAACTTTTGTATTTTAGTAAAAAATACTTAATTTCTGTGTGGAAGCAGAATATATTTGGTATAAAGTACTGAAATTACTTTCTGCGGTTACAGGGAGTAAAATGTACCCATCTCTCTTAGTGATTATTCAGCTTCCTAGTTTCAAGATACTTCATCAAAATCACCGTGAGGTAATTCTGTCTGCTAGCTATTTATAGTCTTAAAAAAGTCCAATCTGCTTTGTATTGCCAGTTAAAAATAATTATTGGCACCAGTAGGTGGCACCTTGGGAATTCCAGGAAAATCCCATCATCATTGGGCTAATTAGTTCCAACAGAAGGAGTGTGGACAGTTCTTAAAATGCATGCTAGACCTATTGTATATACATGGCTTCAAAGTGCACCCTAAGCTTACTTTAAATTTGGTATGAGGATTTGCCATTTAAACCCAATTTGCATGCTACCACAAAGTAGTGTTGTCTGGAACAGTGCATATGCCTCAAATTGCCATCTCTTGTTTGTAAGTTACCCTTTAAAAAAAACTGCAAAAGGTGACAAGTAGCCTTAACTTTATGGAAGTGTCCTCGCCAAATGGAAAATTAATCACATAGAGACTTTTTCCCAAATTCCCAGTCAATTCCAAAATCAGAGGAGCATCTTTTTCTGCAATTCTGTATAGAGATAATTCAGTTAAGGGCTCAACAGGAGGATAGAATTTCATACAAATTAATAACTGTGATATTTGTTGTTGCTTTTTTAGCCTCTTGCCTTTGTTTTCTGAAGCAGCCTAAGAGAAGACAGTACTGAATGTTTTCTCTGTAAGATATTTAGGTTGTGGTATCCAGATCTGGCTAGAACTGGAAGATGTTACCTTTTATGACTTGCTGGTCATCTGTTTTGAGTAAGCTCAGTGGATTGTCCTTTGGACAGCTGTCAGAACTGGGTATTTCTACCTTTCATAGTGCAAAGACTCAGCATACAGTCGAGCCTTCTCAGCAGCTATATTCATCTGTCTCAAGGTTGAAGAACTCAGTGAGCAGTTTTGATCTGTAGTATCCATAGTAGCTGCTGGTTTAACTGTTAATCACTAATTTTTCATTTAGTAGAACATTATTGAAAGTTATCAAATTCACACAGTTTATATACTGGGCATGACGTGCTGTGGTATGGCTAGTTTGGGTCAGGTGTCCTGTCTCTGCTTCCTCCCCACTTCCTGTGCCCATCCTCCCTGGCAGAGCATGGGACTGAAAAAGTCCTTGATCAGAATAAACATTACTTAGCAACAACTAAAAGCATGAGTATGTTATCAGCATCATCCTCAAGCTAAAGTCAAAACCACAGCGCTGCACCAGTTACTAAGAAGGAGAAGAATAACTGCTACAGCTGGACCCAGGACACATTAGATGCTGTATAATAACTATAGTCACATGCACCAAGTTTCTGCTTTTTATGCTAATTTGTGATACCATATGAGGTAACTGCCTGCCTCACCTCTGCTGAAAAAGTTCACTCTCTGCTGGCACTGCTGTGTTGGTGGCTGCCATTGAAATGACTTATTTCTCTGACAAAAACTGAGATTGCATGGGCTTAATATCCCATCTCATAAAGGATAATTACTACTCTTTAAACACGTCTGCTGTTGAGATGGAAATTCACATGTATATTGTATTTTAAATGTCAAGGAAAGACTCTGTTTAATTTTACTGCATTTTATTATAAGTTCATTTAATTGGATCTTAAGTTTCAGTAATTAAAGTAATTTAATCTTAACAGTTACAGGCATGCTGGATGAACAGCTCGTTAGGATCAATGTATACTTCACTGTTTTTACTCTAACCCTTTTGATAATCATAATGGTCCAATTGACTGTGGCTTATGTGGCATGTTGGAAATGAGCCACAATACATTGTTCTTGGAAGTACAGCAGTAGTTAGCGCATATTGCTTAATAGAGGAATAATATTTTAGCAATGAGCTTTCTTAACATTATTTAATCTGGTACAAATCAGTGTAACAGCTTTGAGGGAGTGTCAAAGGTGAACTGAAAAGGAAAAAAAGCCATGTATGTTTTCATGAATTCTAAACTTTGTCCTAAAAGAAGGCTCAGACAACATCTCAGTATTTGCTTGCTTTATATCTACGGAGTTGCCAAACTTTTTTCCCTTTAAAACATTCTTTTTTTTTGTTCTTATTTTATCTTTGAGCTAGCAGAGAAGGGAGGTACAGGCCTCCAGATGCAGAAAGAAAGGGGTGAAAAGAGTGCTGGAGGAGGCTCTAGTACACATAGTACAAAAAAACAAATCATACGTTTACCTGTTTCAGTTAAGCTGTAAAACACAAGAGACTTCCTTTTTTTTCCTTCAGTAAAGCTATGTCACTGCACTGGTTTTTCCAGGCTCCTTAAAAGCACATCTAGAAAAGATGGTAAAGGCTTTACATTACTAACCTCTATCAGTGTAATTTTGCTTCCATCTTGGATCCAGAGCTTTATTTACAGCAATTTTTTTCTAGTCCATTTGGCCACAGCACAGGGATGTTTTCTTTTTTTCTGCATTTGAAATGGGGCATCTCCTCAAAAATTGACAAGTGAGCTTTGTTGCTTACCATTATGAGGTAAATCATCTATGAAAATACACATTGAAGTTTATCTGAAGTCAAGGCATTGCAAGCAGACTCTAAAAAAATGGCAGAGGGGGGAAGAAAGGAAGATTATTAACCTATTAGCCCTATAAAATTGTTGACTTTCATGAAGCATGCCCACTGTTATATGTATATAGTCTTTGTTTGCACAAAGGTCTTACAGTGGTAGGAGGAGCTTCCAGCAACTTATTGTAAGAACTACTGCAGTAACAGCATATCAGTGTCTTCAGAGACATTGCCTGGTTTGAGGCATTGAAGCACAAACGAAAGCAATCCTTGTACTTGCACGTCTTCCTCAGAAGTTCCATCTTTTGCTCTGGATAATTAAAAATTAAACTGTGCTGTCAGATGGAGATGTGATTCGGTTGGGTTTTGCCAGAAGTCTTCACTAGCTAAGCTTGAAGGGAGTGACTTTTTAATTCGTATAATCTGTATCAATCTTTTTCTTTCTAGGTAATATTAATGGCTGCCAATTAAACTATTACTTTTTTTTGCTGGCTGCTATCCAAGGAGCAACCCTCTTGCTTTTCCTTATTGTTTCTGTGAAATATGATCATCAAAAATCAAAGATTAATGAAGTGGCTGCCAATGGAAGGATCTGATATCTGTTACAGAGCAGACTATTACAGAAGCTCACAGGGAAGTGGCAGTACGCCCTGCGTCTGCAATATCAAGGTTTTCTCCAGTGAGACTCTTACTAGACTTGCATGTTACAAGAGTTCTCTCCCTTGCCCCCCTCTCATGTAACGTCAGTAAGTGCCTTATGTTGGCGGGGCTGGTTTCTTGCACTACTGCTATGTCCTGGCAGAGGACAAACACAGATCTCAGAAGTGTATTTACTCTAGCCTAGGCATTCAAGTTGCTCTTTGTTAATCGTGAGATTACTAAACTCCTGAAGCCAGGACACTTACAATGGAAACTGAGTAGAAGGACTCGTGATATGAATTGCTCCTGACTGAAAAACTCCGCTTAGTGAAGAACAGTGGATCTAGAGAAGCACTCAACAATCTCAAGCCTACATTGAGGACACAAGAAAGAAAGCGTTTTAATAAACCTCAAGTAGTGGTTACGAGAATAAATTTTCAATCCTGAGAGTCATTTTTGGAAGAGAAACAGGGACAAATTAAATTGCAGATTAGCTCAGATTAAAAAGAAATTAAACTTTATAATTGACCTTTCACTGGCAGTGGCTCAAGGATTTAAGTCCAAACTTGCAGTCGAAAGTATCCAATACTGAAGTCTGAATTATATGTCACAGTAGCTTGTCATATAACCGGCTGTGACTTTTGGTGCACAATGAAACACTTGTTTGGACTGAAATGGTTTTACTTCAGAAATACTTTTATTTTTTGGATCTGCAGTAGTTGTATTAGGATAATATGGAAAGAAACATCTTTTGAAAAACCCCTGTTCAATCTAATGCTGTTATTTCCCTAAGGAATATATAAATATTTGCAGAACAAAACTGAGATTGAATTCTCAGAAGATGAATACACAATAACAATTTAGAAGCCTTTCAGCCAGTTCTTCAGTCTTGTGTCTTACTTCTAGCTAACATGCTACAGGGTTTGTATCTTTCAGCAACACATTCCTATAGCAGAGCAAATGGTTTTTATGTTCAGCCTCTTGAATTTTAATGATTCTAACAATTGTACTTAAGATTGTGTGCAGATGGTATGGAAGATGCAGGGAATTATGCAGAAAGAAAATAAAACCTTTTTATTAACGTGTTGAATTTTTATCATTTCCTTTGTTTGCATTTACGTTGTTAAAATATCCTGGGTTTGTACATGGACAGCTTTTTAATGAGTTTACAAAATAAAATGAAGTTCCATGCTGTGACTTTCGACCCTTTGTTTCTAGGTGGATAAAATTATATTAAGATTATTTACTTCTTTAGCCTTTATTTCCTAAATATATAGTAGAATGCTATTAGATTTCTAAGTGTACATTGGCATCTTATTAGTTTTGTCAGAAAACTTAGCCAAATGCAAGCTGTCCTGTCTTTACCAAGATAAATCAGTGTACATGCTATTTAGCTATTGCATTTTTTTCAGTTATTCCAGTTTGAAATCATACTGTATAAAGAAGTAAGTAAGTAGTATCTCATATGAGGAAAAGCTGATTTCCTTTTCTAACTTTAAGAGCTCCATCTGCTATATTTCTGGAATATCCCATTTATAACCAGCTAAAAATATTAAGATTGTATAAGCTACATAAGAAACATACAGGGACCAAATCATTTCTTTCTATGTATGCTTTTTCAGTCAGGCACTTCTGATACAGGGATGCATCTGTAGCGTTTCATGTTTATTTAATTCACTTCTAAGGCATATATAATCACAGGAGGGAACTGGGTTGTGTCCATGAAGTTATTCTACTAGTTGTATGAAGATCTTGCTTTTAAAAGTGTCCTTGCCTTAGAAGAACCTCCAGGAGTAATACTGCTTCTGGTGTTAGAAGTTACCACCTGTGGTCCCTGTTTACTTATCCCTGTTACGGTAGCTGAACTTAATTCATTGCACTATTTTTTCCCTGCAGGATCTAATGTTTTTCAGCAAAATTAAGAGATATTCCATCTGAGATGGGTCAGCCAATTATAGTTAAAACTGAGTTTAATGAAGAATGGAGAGTAATCTGCACATGACTGTAAGAAATGAGGTGTCTAATAGTAGCCATGGCAGTCTGTGTAGGCAAACTTCAGTGAAGCTATTAAAGGAAAAAGGTAACTAATACTATGTTAGTCCACTCAACATTTGGGCAAATATCTTTTACCCTGTTACAAGCACAGAGTAAATGTCTGTATGTTTCTGTTGGTGGTTCTAACACTGAACATGCAATCAGTTGTATAACTTTTCTTTGGAATGGCTTGGCTGAGCTCCAGGCACAAGCAATTACGACCATTTACGAAGATTAATCTGACACTTGCATCAAAGGGATAAGGCATTTCTGTGACTCAAAGGCTTGGCTGATTCTTCCTCCTCGTCTTATCTTTTAGTGTTTCTGCTCCAGTCACAGCAATAGGACTAATCAATTAACTTTGTGACTGAGCACTGCACCTTATTAATGAAATACCTTGAAGTGTTTAGGTTGAATTTAGTTACATTCACTTCTTAGATTGTTCCAATGTAATAGAATGTTGTGACAGGAGACACCCCACTGGACATTTCACCCCATTGACTTTCCAGGTGTGTTAAATTCAAAACACAACAGTGGAAAGTAAGTACTTGTCACATGAGAGCAGGTATCTGATTCAAGTTCATTACTTTTAGTCATAAAGAATTATGAAGAAAATAAGCGTGTACCTTACAAAGCCTATGCCAGCTATAATCTAATCATGTGTGAAGAACAGATGCCTGGGCCCCTGTGTTTCATTTGAGATTACAAGGTACAGGCACTATTCATGTAATTGTGGATCTTTCAAGAGCACAGCAAACCCTGGTTTCTCATGCCTTTGTGTCTCCAGCCTGTACTGAATAGCCCTCCTCAGAAAAGGGGAGTCTTCTTCATTTATTCTGCTTATGTAAATCTCCAGAGTGAGTTTAATTACTTGAGGCATCCATCAGTATTTCCCTTATAAGTCTGTAGTCAGCTCTGTTAGTTGGTTTTGGTTTGTTTGGGTGTTTTGGGGTTTTTCACCTGAAGTTGCTCAGGGCTGACACTTGTCAGACAAAGTTTCAGCTTAACAATAAACCTGTATTAAAAGATGCATGGAGTTCTTAACATTTTGTGTGTGGTTTTAAATTGCTTTTTGAAAAATGGTATCCTAGTGATTTTGGTTACATGCAGGGCAAGTTATGCTACTGCAGACAAGCCCTCTGGGGAAATAGATTACAATGCTTTCCATTTGAACAGTCAATAGTTTGAGATGCAAATTCATTTCTGAGGAAGCAGAGAATTTGTAGACCAACACTCAGTGCTGCTGGAGGAATAATGCACATACCTGAGAGCATGGCACCTGCTGGCCTTCCAGAGCAAGGATGTAACTGCAGTGAAAGAACAGAGAGGAGAACTAAGGTCAGAAGCTACACAACAATAAGTACGTAAATAAACACTTTGCTCCAGGTAGCAGGAAGTTCAGAATAGCAGTAAACAGCACTTTCAGTCAAGATTGCCTAGTGACAGTTGATGTAATCTGGCTGTTGGCTGTTTTTTCATGTCATACACACCACATGGTTTAATAGTCTTCTCCATATTGGAATTAATTTTTCCATTACAGTATTCGCAACATAGGTTTTGTTCTTTAAGTCAGTGGAAAGAAGAGTTGTCAAAACCTAGTTACATAGTAATTGGATTCACTTACACTGGTTTGCAAATGAGCCTTACTGGATGACTAGTGATCTCTAACCTACAGTCTGTTGGACTTAGAAGATCATAAAGAGGGATGAAAAACATTACACTTTTACAAGAATGGAATTGGGAATTAATTACAATCCATCCCACTAACTTCAGTCTGCCAGTGGCTGTAGTAATGCGTGAAAAAGGAGGTAGAATAACCTAGCATATTGAGGAAGAAACTAGAAAGTTTAAGTGGCTACTTTATGTCCTGAATGATGAAAACTTGCTTTTGTTTCCATTCTTTGATTCTATACCACTTTTATGTATTTTATGGTTTTTTTATCTTTCTTAAACTTGCTTTCTTTATCAGGACATTCTCCTACAGTAAGTTCAAAATATGTACATAACATTAATGGATGCCCTTTAGTGGGAGGAATGTCTGTGGTTAGCTGAGCTGTGACTGCATTTTCCGCAGACAGTCCTGAGCTAGCTAGATACAGACAAAGCTACAGCGCAGGTTGGTACAGATGATCCTTAGCTGGCTTTGCAGCTGCAGAGCAGATAACAGTACATGTTATCAGCATCCAAACAGTAGTCTTTGGTCTCATATATGCAAACTGCAGGCATTTTGAAAGTGCAGGGTAGACACTTCAATACTGTACTCCTCCTTTGGTGTACAGCTACCATATTTAACTGGTAAGATTTCTCATCCCCCTTACTAAAGTGTTAGTAATGAGATTTAATGATACAAGAGAGTCCATAGATCACTTTTGACAAGGAATAGAACACTTTGATGAACAAGGGAAAACAAGGTAAATATTGCTTAGGCTTTTGAAGATAGAACTTCAAACAGATAACATGTTTCTGAAAGCTGTGAGATAGACATGACTATTTCTCCACATCTAATGCTGTACATCACAATCTCTTCCTACCTATCCCATCACCTTTTCAAGAATAGTTTTTTCTTGGCTCTGAACTCTCAGGAGACCCCAAGGTCTATCTGCTGTAGCTGTGGAAACCAGTCAATACCATGTATCAACACAAAATGGCTAATATATTTAAATAGTGATAACTATTAACTTGATCAGAATGACAAATTACTGCTAGGCAAAGATGCCATAAACTGCTAGTCTGCAAACTAAACATCTGTGAAGAGCAGTGCTCTCCTCAGAGGATGAAGGGGCTTGAGGGAGAAGACACTAAGGGCTGCTGTATAGCCCCAGGTTTTAGGCAAATTGCTATTCCGACACTGCAATAATTAAAATGTGGGGAAGGATCGCCATTAATTACTTTCACATTTTAGAAGTTAAAGTGATCCCGAATCAAAGCACAACTTCCTAATGCTGTCTAGGGAATCAATAGCCTGCACAGGAAAATCTGGATTAAGGACCTAGAGTGAAATAATTAAAATGACATGTTGGCAGACTTTGAAGCGAGTTTTCATCCTGCTTGTAGCTAGGCAGAGGATAATGCAATTGCAGTGATTCTGGAGCCAAAGAACAGGAGTGAGATCCTAGTGATTCCTGTGAAGAGCAACTTCACATTTAAATTGTTGGTTTTATCTTTGAAGGATGTCCCAAGCATTTGATGAGCTCTATCCCCTCAATTGCTGATGCTGCCACCTCTGGGGAGAAGGGTGGCAGTCAGGAAATGGAAAGCAGTTGGTCCAAAGATGGTGTCAAGCATCCTTCATGGGCTGTTACAACAGAACTTGTACTTCCCTTTCTGGCTCTGTCCATACATTTGGGAGAGGTGCTTTATTCTGTCACATTAGAAAATTACCTGAAGGAGGGGGATGACTGCAGAGCACTGGTTTGGCTATCTTATTTGGAGGCTTAAAAAGTAAAGCTGTGCTAATAACACATTTCTATTAGTGAAGTTACATTTACTTCTTTTAGATGACTATTCCAGTGTAACATAATGTTAGTGAAGCTCCTTGACAGCTTGATGACTCAGTATGCTTTCACAATAACAAATACACCCGACACTGAGCTCTTGCCTGGATAAATGCAAGTGCCCTCATTGACTTCAGCAAATCCCAGTATTTCTCTTATGTTAAGCATCAGAAATTTTTCTGCTTGTTTCTGAAGACATTGCTGATTGATAACCTCCACACCATCTACATATCTGTCAGCTCATTACAAATTAAAACAAATGTGGGGTTTGGTAGGAGTCCCAGAATTTCCTAGGGTTTTAATGCAGAATTTAGTACTGTATCAGAAGTCACTGATGGAAGGAATTCAATTCACTGACTACAAAAATCACTGATGTGGATTTCTGCTGCCTCTACCCATCAGCTGGCACTGACCTTGGAAGCAGTGCAGTGTTAGGGCAGACAGTTTATGACTAGAGGTGACAGCCTGGGTTTGAGACTAGAGTTCCTGGGACAAGGCAGGGAGTGCGCCCTTCCCCTTCTCTTCCAAGTAATTAGAGATTTCCCTGATTTGGACAAGTGATCCTCTGGGGGGGGGCTGTGTTTGTAGGGTTGGGTGGAACAAGACCTGAGGATTGCCATTTGGACTCACTCAGGCAAACGTTTTTCATTTCTATGGCATCTTGTGCAAATATGTTTTGAGACATCTGTGTCTTGAAGCATAAAAGCCTGAAGAAGGTATTTCAAAAGGTTGAATTTCTGAAGGCCTGAAACCCTGCAGACTAGTTTGGATGAAATAAACTGCTTGTGTATTTCATCTGTTTTGCATAGAAAAGAAGCTTCTCGATGCTGCAACCTTCAGTTTAGGAGTTGATAAATTTAATCTTGGTTCGTCTAGAGCTGAATTCAAAACAACCCAAATGTTTCTATGTAAGAGCCTGAAGGACTAAAGGGAAGCAGATGATTACTGTCAAACAGCAGACATTTCACCTCAAAGGCATAACTCTGAAACACGACCCAGGTGTTCCTCTGCTTGTAAATACAGCACAAGGATTGTAAGAGGTAAATTACTTAAAATGGCAGAAAAAAAGTTGAATAAAAGCAGCAGAAGCGATCTCTGCTGTAACCCCAGATTTTACAACATCATACATTATAAAAGGTGATTGGCTTTAAAATGAATGAGTATTACTGCATCTTCTACATTTGTCACTGTTGCTACATTAAAATCCTTTGGAGATACTTCCACAGGGCTGCACTGCAAAAGATGCACATGACTGGCCATGCTTTGGTTTAGTTTAAGTTGGTGCTAACAGATAATACAGGTAATGTTTGGGCTTTTTTTCCCGCTACAGTTACAATGAGGTGTGATTCTGCAGTGGTCATGTTACACTTTAGTTATACCTGCCCTCTCTTAGTGCTGTAGATTACACAGCTCCTTGCTATGGTAATTATTGATGTAGAGTCTGGGCAACACAGATTATAAAAATAACTTCTATTCCAATATAGAACCTTAGCTTTGTAAATTAAGTAGTAATGGGAATCAGGGGCCATTGGGTTATACCTCTGCTCTGTCCCATCCTTCAAAGGCCAAATTACAATGAAAAAATCAGGAGGTTGTTTGGATATGATGATGCAGAGGTTCTCTGTGACGATTTAGCAGCAGATCTGAGCACAGGGCTCAAATCTTAAATCAATGCCTGAAGACCTCGTCTAAATCAGACTAGAAGAAAGAAGTAGAGGGAGCAGTCCTAAAAGATGGAGTAGGAGCTTGTGCTGGGGATTGCCTACAATGGCCAGTATCTAGGAGCACATCTAGAGGATTAGTCTGGCAGTAGCTGTTTAGTTTTGAGTGCCAAATTCCTATTTAGTTGGCAGTGGAGGGCATGTGAGGAAGAAC
>JANHGB010034420.1:0-11682 GCA_026283785.1 Coracopsis vasa
GATACTGAGCATTCTATCTTTGTTTAACTAGAAATAGTGAATTGGTCTAATATTTGTTACAGGGTAAACGTTAAATATTTTTTTAAAGCATTTTACTGACAGAACACCAAAGGATATTAAAAATAATTATAATATCCAGCTACAGTATAATATATGTCAGCAAGAAGATATACGACTTAAAGATCAATTAAAGAAGATTCCCATGGATGACAATTTTATTTATTCATCCTGTTCTGACCTTTTCTTTTTGTACATTTTTCCAAGCATTGCAACAGATCACATTTTCTACAGGGTCCTCACAGACCTCACTGAACTCTGTAACAGTGCCACAGCAGGTCTTTTACTGAAGAACAGTACAGTATTCAGGCTCTTATAGCAAGCACTTCAGGGCAACTACTACGGTGATCTATATGCATTTGCAGGCAATGGGACAAATAATAGCAAGTCATTAAGAGTTATTAGCATATTTAAAATAAAGAAGACTTTCAAAATGAAATCTAAGCGGATACTGAGTGAGGGCTCCCCATCCAAATCTTAAAAAGAGGTTACTCTTCCTCTGAAAGAGCTGGAGCTGTGTGACACTGCGGACGTAGCAGTGAAGACAGTATTCGTAGTGCCCACAACTTTGACCCAGTACATTTCCTCATTCATTTATCTGATGTGCAAATAAGGACATCAAGAGGCAAGTACCTCTGCTGGAGGCAAGGCATGGTAATGCAAGGCTCCATTCATTTCCAATGTAAAACCAAATATGTTAACTGAAGTCCCACATATCTTAAGCTCATCCGTTTGACTTTGAACTGGAATGGACAAGCAGATAACATTTCACATTTCCCATCCCTGCTTTAGGCCAAGAATATTTACCTGCCTCTGCTGTTAACAGCAGAGCTGTTTTGAATCATTCCATATTTAGACCTATGTAGTACTTTAGATAAAATTTAGGTTTTGTTTTGATTTTTGTTTGTTTGTTTTTTTCTTGTTTGCTTGGTTTTTTTTAAGTTATGGGAATAATTCATTTTTGCTAGAAAGTATCTTTGAGCTGCATGGCCAATTCTTGGGGTGATCCCGGTAGGTGAAGTGGTTTGGAACACTGCTTTAACCTGAAGAAGGGTCTACAGCCCCAGGAGCTCTGCCTCCAGCTGCAGCCTTCAGAAGGAAGCAAACCAGCATACAACATTCAAATTACAAGCACAAGGATGCCATCAGTGCCTGAGGCACAGAATACAGCTAAGCTGCAGAGAAAAAACAATGCAAATCAAAAAGCATGAAACCTATTTAGAAATGTAAACCCCAAGAGATTAAAGTTTATTCTTCCCAACTTTCTTATGCTTCTTTCCTCTATCTCACCAATCAATCTCTGCATCATATTGTTCCCAAGATTAACTTTTAATAAAAGGCAAGATTGGTCCTCAGTTTTCTTACAATTCTTTATGAAGCAGACATACTTTGTAGCAGAGCAAAATTCATCTGTTAGAAGCCACTTATTTTTAATTTACATTTATTTTTTTCATTTTTTTAGCATTAATTGTATTATTAGGACTAAAACGTAATCATTTTAGGCATTTACAGTGTCAGCATTTGAAAAACATGGCAGATATGCACTCCTCTCACTCTCAGGTGTCAGTGACTGTTGGATAAGAAGCTACAACTCTCAGTTACCTTGTAAAACTTGCTCATAAACTTAATCACTTCCTTCTATATAATTACTTAGAGCACCTGTCACATCTGCTCATTAGTCAGGAATATAATCTCAGGGAAAATACTTCCTTTTAATTTAATATTGTAGAAAGCTATTAAAAATGGGTATCAATGTTTGAGGGGCCTCTGGGCACCACTGGAATAGAAATAACAACAACAAATGGTGAAAACTTGTTAAAACTGGCTATATTGTGTGAATGGATGAAAACCTGGATGCTTTAACTGAAAACAAACTCGTGATGTAATTGAAATAGACTTTTGTCTGAACATGTCCCCTCCCCAGACCCAGAAACATGACTCTTACCAGTAGCAGAGCCTTTTGGAGCTTGGGCACTATGTACTCCCTGCCAGGAGGTACTTGTTTTTCCAGCTGCTGGGATATGATGGAGATGTAATCCACTTTCTGTGTTAACAGGTCCTCTTCCAGTGCAGGTTATTGAATGATCCTGACAGGCGCTCGTCTGAACATTATTTGCAGAACAAGTATTTTTTTTCCTAGGTCCGTGCTTGGCCACGCTGCAGCCAGGTGTAGAAATTGCAGTGCACAAGTCAGAATGACAAGTAATACTCTGACTGTATTCTGTACCGATTCTATTTAAAACCTGATCTGCTAACACAACATGCCTTTCATCTAAATCACTCCTGCTTGTAGCGGCTGCTGGAAGACTTGAAGGCAGGAGTGGCTGACACCCAGGGCTGGCTGCATTTTCACCACTTCTGCTTCCTGGCAGAGGTATGGATGGTGGGTGAGGTGCTAGGAATTTCCCTGGAGATTTTCGAGTTTTGCTGGTTTCTGCAGCCAACTGTGGTTGGATTATAGTGCCTGTTTTCTTCTTGGGCATATATCTTGGCTGGGGTCTTGCAGATATTGTTGTTCTAGCTATTTTTGTCCTATTTTTCAGTCGATTACCTTCATTAATTTTAGAATTATTACTACATACTGGGGATTTACTTTCTTCATCATTTGATACCATCCAGGCTTTTTTTGCAGAAATGGATCCAGTAGACATAAATATATTCAGAGATGTGCATTTTCTATTTGATTCTTCAGCATTAACATTTGGTTTTGATATATGAGAGTTTTCCTGGTGATTGTTTATGAACATTGGGTTTGAAGGTTGAGCAACAATATTTAAATTAGTCTTAGGAGCATTATTTATAGCTTGAACATATTGCAGCTGTGCAGAAGATATTTCACTGGTGTTTTTTTCATAGTATTTTTCATTATTTTCTATTATTATCTGGTTAATTTGATCACACCATTTAATTTTTCTATTGTATTTGTCATTTTCTGCACTTTTCTTTTTAATTTTTGCCAGTTCTAAACTGTCTCTGATAGAAGACATGGGCTGCGTTCCAAAACTGATCCCGTGGTTCATAACCACAGCTTTGAAATGACTGGGTTCATATTTACAATCCTTCTTTAAGATACTTCCAAGTAACTTTTCTCTTTTTCTTTCAAGAATATTGTTTTTCAGGTTTTTGTGGTGTGCAGGACTGCCAGAATTGAACTCTGTATCAGACAGCAGTGATATAGTTTCAACCATATTTCTGTTTTCTTCCTCTTTGTTATTCTGTTGCTTAACATCACACAGAACTGAGGCATTTGGTATGTCCTGAAATAAAGATGATCCTGGATTAATGTAATCAATACCTTTAATATTTTCTTCTTTTGTTTCAGTAATTTTTCCTGATGTATATTTTGAAAACTCCATACTGATGTTTTTGTCCTTTGGTAATGTATCAACTGTGCTGGGAATGCCAGTGGAACATCCCTGATTTGGAAATGAGATTTTAGATGTTGCAATAGGTTGACTAGAGGTTTGCACAGATACATTTCTTTTTTGTGGGGTCATTTTAAAACTCTGATCTTGCATCAGATCCTGAACTCCTTCTCCTGGAATAGACTCAGGGCTGGCCCAGGTTTTGCTGGGATTCAAAACAGGATGATCAGTGGCTAATGTGTAAGTGGTTCCAGAAGATGGCTTGCTTCTTTCTTCTTTTATATTTTGCAGAAGACTAAACACATTTCTTACAGAGATTTCTTGCTTACCAGAGGTAGAGAACTCTGCAGTATTTTTTCCAGATCTGTCAGAAGCAGTTGATTCCTCTTCTGAAGTGTTTACATGTTCAGCAGGAGTTAGAACATTATGTTTAGCTAAAAGATCATGAGTAGGTAAGTCGTGGTAGTATTGCGAAGCTACATTTCTCAGGCAATTATTTAGATGCATATTTTTAGAAGAAGTACTTTGAGCTGTATAAAGCAAACCATTATTCCTGGTCTGTGATTTTTCTGGATTGTAGAGGGTACAGTCACACGGTGTAGTCAAAGATGATTCACTTGGTGTTGTGTAATTTCCACTTTGTTCTCCAGCCTCAAGACTGTCGAGGCTTAACACGCTTTCTGAATCATCTGTTTTCTTGACTTCTTGATGAAAATTCTGAAATACAGGCATAAAACCAGGCTGTTACATTTAACAGGAACATTTTTTTGCTGATATAATTTTTTTCATTAATGACAGCTTAGGCTAAAATACGATCAATATTGAGCCTGGTGTTTTTACAAATTGAGGTCATAGCACCATGAATGCTTCCATCAAGTCAAAATTTACCCATGTTCAATTGCAAAAAAACCCTATATAGTTTGGGGATGACATTCAGAGGAAAGAGCTGCATAGGTTTAACAATTATAATCCTAAATTTTATATAAATTCTACAATATCAAAAAAGAAACAAGATTTGTCTGAACAACATTACCGTTTCTGGATTGCCCTATGATACAGGATGCACTCTGTGTCATCTTGTACTCTGTAAGGCTATGTAAAAGAGTTTACAAAATAGAATAGAAACTATGAAAATCAGGGCAGATTTAGTAGTGGGTCTACCCCAAACTGGAACTTTTCCATAATACCAGACTGAATATGGTTATTTTCATACAAAGTGTCACAAGTGATGAAGATTTAAGCCTTGTCTTGGCAAACACAGAAAACACCTCTCAGCTATCATAATCATAGTGATTAACACCTTCCCCTAGTGAAACCCCTGCTTCTCATCTTTCGGAAAGAAAGAAATATCATCTGATCTAAGAAGACAGATTAGTTGTAAGGGCATATGGGAGTCCCATCCACTCCCCCAACTTCTTTGTCGAACTTTAATGCAGTGGTGAATAAAAGTAACTGGTGCCATCTGAACCAGCACTGGGACAACATTATGTATGTACTATGCAGGCATTTTCTTCACTATTACTTCTCCACCCAAACACTGAAATGCCTGACCCTGTTGAAAATACAAGGCTTTGAAAGTACAAGATTTCAAAATAGAAATAAACACAAAGGAAAACAAGCATATCAACTATTTTCACAATCTCATACACTCTCTCTTGTGAAAGTTCACTTCCACAGAACTCAACAGCTAAGTGATTTTAAACCATATTTGGAAAAAAGTGTCATGAAGAACTAAAAGAAGCTGAATTAGGTATGCAATATTGTACAATTAAGATTTTTTATTTTCATTAATAACTTGAAATGGAAAATGTTTCAAGTAGCAAAATCTGTTAACCTGTTAGGTAATAACTTATCTGTTAGGTAAGTGATTATATATCCACTGGTAGTTATGATAGAATTAACACTTAGAAAACTTACTAAAGAGTTCATACAGTTCACTAGTGAATAAGAACCCATTTTCATAGTAAACATATTTTTTTAAATTCTAATAAAATTGTTAGACCGTAATGTTGCATAGTTCAGAGCTGTAGAAATATTTTAAATTGTAAACCAAAAAGCTTAGTGAGTCCTGAAAGACTTTTTATGATTAAAGTAAACCTTATCTTGCACTAAATGTTCAGAGGGTGGTGAAGTCTTTCATTAGAATTACGATCTGATATAAAGAAACTAAATAGAAGAACAAAGAACCAAGTGTAGTGAAAATTCCCTTCAGGGAACATTTTCAAACTAAAGGTACAAACTAGTGTCTTTCTAATAGAAAAGAATAAATAATGCTTTGTTACTTATTTAATAACCTTTATGTTTAGCTAAATTATATTGTTAAACTCTGCTTGAACTTCACCAAACAAGGAAAAGGCATATGCTCAGTTTTCTACATCTGGCCAAATTTAAGAACTAACTTTGAAATTTTCAGATGGGAAAAGAACAGTAAAAAGAAATCTAGGTGTCAGGCTTACTTGTTGTCGAATTTGGAAGCTGCACCTGCATAGCTAAATGTGTTTCTAAAATTAGTAAGTTAAACAGGTGAAAAATCTTGTAAGGATGACTTTAAGAAGCCTGTTCTGATAGCAGGTTAGCTTAAGCTGGTAAATATGGAGGGTGCAGGAAAAGTTAAACTAAAAATTAAGATTAAAAAATTCTACCCATTTATATTCCAGAGGCTGAAAATAGACTTGATCCTGCATTATATAAAATTTTACTCTCCTTTTAAAACAAAACCCAATGGCAAGACAAAATCTCAGTTGAGGCAACCTCCAGAAGTGTTAGGAACTAAAGAATAAACACAGTCACTTTTACTTAGTTCATGCAAATTTAGTTCATTTACATTTATTTTGTTGCATCACACAATTTCATCTTTTCATGCATTAAAGATGTTTAGAATTCTCATTAAAATATTTACCTATATTATTTCTCTTTCTAGCCTCCTCTGTAATGAAAATGAATGTCATATTTTCTTGTGGAAATTCGTAACTAGAACTACTTCTGCAGACATAAAAAGCATTCAAGAATTATTAATTTTCTAGTGATCAATAGCTATAGGGAAATAAACCTGGAAATCCTAATGATTTAAATTTGATTCAATCTGTGAGAATATTATAGGAAACAAAAATGTTCATAGAGTGTGCTATCTTTCTGTTTTCTGGATTTGCTTATTTTTTGTGTGATACAAGTAGAATTATTGCATTGCCTGTTGCCTGCATTATTTTATGTCCTACTGCATGAAATCCAAACCCAGCCTGCCCGCATACTTGGTATTCTAGGAAAGGGAACACTTGCGAGTAGTTAAAGAGGTCACTTGTACGTCTCAAGAGTTAGAACAGCTGTGTCAAGCCATTTCATTTCAGGAAAGCACTGAGAAAGCAGGAGCCTAAGAAATCTTTCATGACACCAATGAAAGAACAACACTGCAACAAGTAAAATTTTAAGAAAACCTGACAAGTGAATTTTCTGCCAAAGGACTCTGTCAGGATGCTATTACACTAAAGAGCTGCTATATGTATATTTGACATTTTCTGCAAAAGAAGTGCTGAGTGTTCACAATTTCAGGAGGTGAATGGGAAAACTCTTCTGAAGATAAATGAAGAAAAACGATACCTACTCTGAGAACCCAGGCCCCTCATCTCTCACACTACTTGCTATTTTTTGATCATTTTGACCGGTTTATTTGCAGGAATTTGTGTGTGTTATATGTGTGTGTGTATGATGCTATATTTCAGATTCCTTGTGAAGTAAAAGATGCCAATGGTCATACAAAGCTACTGCTCGAAGCCAGTGAGTTACCTAAAAACCTCTACTGGTTTGGAGTTTACCAACTATATAATGGAAAAGTCCACGTAAAAATTATAGCCATATTAATTATATATATAATAAAAATACATTAATAAGTTATATTAATTTAAAATAAATAAATAAATAAATATTTTCTATGCAAGTTTGGAAAACATGATGTACATGGCACTACACAGTATTAATTTTACAGAAGATTTGGCCAAGAAAGCAAATGCCACTCAGAAAGGATTTTGGTGATTACATTACACAAAAGATCCACTATACTGTGCCAAACCCATCAAAACAGTTATAGAGGGGTAGGATGACTAGAGAAAAGCTTCCTATCAATCAACACCCCTAGTCTTTACTCAGCTGATTCCTAGGTGCCTCATTTCCCCCTCAAGCTATCTAAGGTACAGAAACTAGCTATTTATGAACCTGAGTATTTCAAAGGACCCAATTGACATCTAGGATGCTAGAAATACGGGTTCAAACTTCTTGGGGTAAAAAGAACTCAAGTTTCCAATTCCGTAGGCACTCAGGCACTGCAGTGAGCCATACTGTACTGAATGATTTTAAAAGAAAAGTGATCTGAACACTGAATGTCAGGGTTTCAAGTTCTGACTTCCAGTTTTAATGAAGTCCTGAGGTAAATGAACAGAACTTGGTAGGAAGCATGCTTTCAGCTAACCGGTTCTCTTCATTGTTTTTTATTTATTAATTTAGCATCTCAGTACTCAGAGTGCTGCTTCTCAGGATCCCTGTCCCAGGTGTCTGATTCTCACAGAATAACCTAGTCATTCAGCTCCAGGAGTGGAGTTCATAACGCTAGTTTTCAAATACTATTAAAATTATTAAATGATTAAATGTTGAAGCAGAGCACCACAATGCATTAGTCCCTTTTTTGTTTCTAGCCCATTAATAAATTTCTTTTGAGCAGGCTTCATCTACTACAAATTTAATTGATGTGGTTATGTAAAAATAGTATGGGACTGCAAAATTGAAAACCGTCATAAGGCAAAAAATGGAGAAAAATTGGGCATGCATATGCAGTATTAATTCTAGAAGTTCTTAACTGCTTAACTAATAATCATTTTAATGTTATATATAAAATCCAAAGACATAATTTCATGAGAACTTTCATAGTTATTTATGATCTATGTTATGTTCAATGTCATTTTGACTATCTGAAAAAATGAGAATGGAGATGAGGTAAAACTTACCCATTTTCACTCTTTGAAATTTGCAGGTTATAGGAAGAGTGATGTTTTAAAAAATATTTCATAGATGAGGCTGTTTCTAGATGATACTTTAGAGACAGAAATGAAATGGAAGCATTTCTCAGAGATTTCTTTTTCCATTTTAAAACAAATAACTAATCCTCTCACTGATGTTTAAAAAAAAAAATGTCTTAATGATGAGACTCAAAGCCCTGAAAATATCCTTTTCAGAAAAGTTTTCCAACAAAGTCTGATTTATGGGGGAAGAGGTTATGAATAACTGATGAAGGAAAGTATTTCTTCATCTTCTAGAAATCTCAGAATCTGTCTTCCTGGTTTATTCTTATTCACAAATACACAAATAACAGATTGTTGACAGATTTGAATGAACTGGAGCTGTTGCATCAGAGAAAAAAACCCAACAAACTATTTGACCAGTACATCCATCCTGAAAGACCCAGAACCATGCAGTGTGTGAATGTAATTTAAAAAACAATCATCCCTAGTTCAGCCCAGGGACTGTCCTAGCAGATCTCTCAGACTTGCTAAAAAATTAGTACGCATTTCTTGCAGTCTATAAAAAAGTTGACTCTTTCTTCTAGCAATGTAAATAAATTGTAAAGGTTGAACAGTTTTAACATCTTTCCACTCTTATCTTGTGCATTGCACAGCAGCAACCAAAGCAGAAGGTGGATTTATACTAGGAAATTCTAAAGGTCAGATACAGAAATACTTTCAGAATCACAAAATAGCTTGAGTTGGAAAGGATCCACAAGAATTATAGAGTTCAAAGCCTGACTCCACACAGGGCAACATTAAAGTTAAACTATACATCTAAAAGCGTTTTTTAGTATCATATATTTTTACCTCTCTAGAAATAAGTTTATCTAATGAGATAGTTTCATGTAATTGCCAACATTTACTGCATGCTTCATTAATAGAATCACTTCTCTTGAAAAAGATATTTAGTGACTGTTCCATGTTACCTGTTTTATAAATCCCATTTTTTAAATCAAATGTTTTTCAAGACACAAGTTCCTCTTATGAGCTTTGAATAGGATTTGTAAGAACATGTACAAGATTTCAGCATCTATCTTTCCCTAAACATCTTACTGAATTTAAAAGCTGACTTGTTTTTTTCTTGCCACTGTTTGAAATAGCAAAATTCTTTAAGTTTGTTGAAGATCTTTCAGTCTCCTGGGTCCCAGTTATTCTTTGGTAACTCCTGTTCTCTGAATTCTGGGTGTTTATTTCCCAGTTTGTGAGCCATACTTCCATACGTAAATATAGCAGAATTGGGCATAAACTACACAGCAAAGCTTAAGCTATTAAATACCACAGAGGGGCTGCTGTGTATTTATAATAATTAATATTACAAAAAAAAAAAAGTTTGAAAGAATTGATTAGGGTTCTGTGTACCCAGGCTACCATGAGCCTACCACGACAGAAGCAGAATATTGGAATTAAGAAGTAGTTAAATTCTGGTTTCCTTTCCACATCGCTAAAGGTTTATCTTAAAAAAACCAAACAAAAAACAGGTCTGCCATGTTCAAAGGGGTAGAATTACTCTGGACATTGATACTTTAATCTTGATGAGAAAGCAATAGATTTCCCAACATCCACTTGAGTCATTAGTATACGCTACCTCTGATAACACCAAATTCACATAATGTAGTATAGCATCCTGGCAGAGTATGCGCAAACTTTTTTATCTTCCACTCCCTTGCTAAAAGCAAACATTTTATTATTACCATAACTGCAGTAAACTAAAGATCAGATACTGCTATTTTTAACTCTGTTCCTCTCCTTTAGCTACATTTAGGAACATTTTACTCTGTTGCAATAAAACAAATCACTTAAAGAACAGCTATTAAGTATGGCAGAAATAACTTAATGCATAGGTATACATAAATATTTCATAGATATGTATATAGCCACAAAGACGATCAGGGGGCAGGAGCACCTCTCATATGAAGACAGGCTGAGAGAGTTGGGCTTGTTCAGCCTGGAGAAGAGAAGGCTGTGGGGAGATCTTAATAACTGTCTTCTAGTACCTAACTGGGGCCTACAAGAAATCTGGAGAGGGCCAGTTTCCAAGAGCATGTAGTGACAGGACCTTTAAGGTCCTTTCCAACCCAAACCATTCTATGATTTTACACAAGGATATATGTATTTGAATGTAAACCCAAAAAGGGAGTCACGCTAATTAAGTGTGGCAATCCTTATGAGAAAAAGTATACGCTTGTAAAGGAGGAGCAGCTATATATTAGGTGTCAGTTCTCAGTTTCCCTGTTTCTGTAGTTTGTGAGCTGTACTGTATGTATAACAATCCTAAATTATCCATAAGCAAAGTCTTATTCATGTATTAATCTACCTGTGGAATAACTCTTTTGTACTGAAAATGCTGTTTCAACTTCAATTCTACATTCCACCTGTTCAATCAGGGCTTTGAATTGAGGCAAAACACTCTTCAAATGACTGAACATACAGATTGTCAGAGATGAAGATCGTAATGTCATTTTATACAGCACAGGTTTGGAATAAATCACTATTTCAGGTAAAAAAAGCTCAACATACTCTTGAGAAATACACAGTCAAAACAAAATATTTGGGTAAGATAATTTAGTCTGGAGATATATTTCAATTTTCTGTTACAGCAAATGTGAATTTTGAATTAGTGAAATAATGTGGAAGAGTGGTATGTTGCAATATTGGTTAAAAGCCAATAAAACCTGAACCCTCCTGATCATGCCAAAAGGAAAATCAGTAAGGAAATCACTTGAGTTTGTCACATAATGTAAGTGATGAACATAAAATGTGTTAACATTCACAGTTATATGAAAAAAATCATCAGAGATTAAAGGTGACCATCAAAATCTATTCCAGGATTTTGAAGGTCTCTTCAAAATCAAGTCTGATTTCAGTTTCAATGACATTTTATGCTAACCCTGCCCTTAAGAGTCTGTTTCCCCACTAACTAGCCCTGAGCATCCTATGAGTTCTTGACACCTGGGACAGACTCTGTACACAGGCACTCCTTTTTTCCATGCTGGTCTTGTCTATACCTCTAAAGAGTCATACACTTGGCAGAAGGAACCTGTGTTTAACTCATTCCAGCCATACTACAAACATACTTGAAAATGAGTTTAGTTTTTCCATCAGTTACCTGAAACATCTTGATTTCATAGATGCCGTCCAACCTCAAAAGCATAGTAACCCAAACAGCTAGCAGTCATAAAGGTCAACTCACTCATGTAAGTAAGGCAATGGCC
>JANHGB010034420.1:11691-21698 GCA_026283785.1 Coracopsis vasa
TGTTTGCAGCATCAACTGCTTTCGTTCTGTGTTCTTTCTCAGAGACTTACTGAATTCTACGTGTAGTGTATATAAACACACACAATATAGCAGACACAAAATTTTACAGTATTAGAAATAATATAAGAATAACACCCTGACCTCATGGTTTGGGTTTCAGTTTCTGAGAAATTATACTTGTATTCCACTCCATATATTGGAGTTTCTAACGGCAAGAAGAAATTAATCCCCTTGCAGAAAAACTGATACTGACTACTTCAATGGCTGTACAATATGCTTGGAGAAAAAGGAGAGCCAAGGTAAAATTCATGCTTCAAATTAAGGGATTTAAATTTGGATTTCACAGATACCACTCTAATAACCTAATTAGAGTCATATACAGGAGGGAGGAGAAAAATACAACCTCTGTGTTGCAATCTATACCTATTTTGTCTGTGAATTAGCCCTTACTTTCAAGTATTTTGTTTAAAAACTGAAATAACAGAGGTAAAAAGTTAGGTCAATCAAACAGTTTAATTCAAGCGTAACATATTTTACTGGAAGAGTTTAAAAATATTGTACTGATCAGAACAGGTTTGTATGGCCACCAAACTAAAGAGGTGATGAAAAGACAAAAAGATACAGAATCATAGAATCATAGAATGGTTTGGGTTGGAAAGGACCTTGAGATCATCAAGTTCCAACCCCCCTGCCATGGGCAGGGATGCCTCGAGACACTAGATCATGTCACCCAAGACTCTTCAGCCTAGCCTTGAACATTGCCAGGGATGGAGCATTTACCACTTCTCTGGGCATCCTGTTCCAGTGCCTTGCCACCCTCATGGTAAAGAACTTTTTCTTTACATCTAATCTAAATTTCCCCTGTTCAAGTTTTAACCCATTAACCCTTGTCCTATTACTACAGTCTCTGATGAAAAGTCTCTCTCCAGCATCCTTATAGGCCCCCTTCAGATACTGGAAGGCTGCTATGAGGTCTCCACGTAGCCTTTTCTTCTCCAGGCTGAACAGCCCCAACTTTCTCAGCCTGTCTTCATACAGGAGGTGCTCCAGTTCCCCGATCATCCTCATGGCCTCCTCTGGACTTGCTCCAAGAGCTCCACGTCCTTCTTATGTTGAAGAAACCAGAACTGCACACAGTACACCAAGCGGAGTCTCATGAGAGCAGAGTAGAGCGGGAGGATCATCTCCTTTGTCCTGCTGGTCACGCTTCTTTTGATGTGGCCCAGGATACAGTTGTCTGAATAATGCTATTTCTTGTCACAGTTGAGCCATTTTAATGGAAAATTTCTAAATTATTAAGTTTAAGGCAGGTGCCAGAAGTGGAAAATTTC
The DNA here is from genome assembly GCA_026283785.1 of Coracopsis vasa. Lineage (NCBI taxonomy): Eukaryota > Metazoa > Chordata > Aves > Psittaciformes > Psittacidae > Coracopsis > Coracopsis vasa. The sequence continues at coordinate 13,023 of JANHGB010034420.1, forward strand.
AACATAAACAGTTAACATTTAGAAAAATTATAAGCACGTGCGAGTAACGTCTTTTGGTGAAAAGCTGGATGCAGCTTTAGCTGAAGACCGTGTTACCTGCTCCACCTTAAAGATCTTACTTATGATTGTAACAAAACCAGAAAAGGACAGTGCAATAAAACCTTTGATTGCGAATAAAGTTAACAATATTAATTTCTTTAAAATGGAACATATAGACATAAAACAAGTAATAATTTGGTGTACTGGCTCAGACATAACTTGCGCAAAATAAAATCTACTGCGCTCGATTTTTTAAGCAAAATAATTTTGGAGAATGGTGGAAGGGTCACTGAAACCTTTGTCTTATCAATGAAACTACAAAGTTTTATGGATGGAAAGCAGGGAAGACACCAAATCTACTAGTAAGGGTCTACATAGGGCATTATTGCCCTATAGGAAAGAAAACAATTTTAGGAATCTTTATAATCCTGCTGGGCCTGTAAAAATAGAAACAAAGAGAGGTCAAAGGATCTCAGCGGATGGTTAGACTGCAAAGCATGTGCACAGTGAAATACTTTGACATTAGTTTCAGAAAGGCAAGCACTGTTGAAATGACTTTGGACAACAGACAGTAACTAGACTACTGAAGCCTATTCTTGTAAGAGTATTATAAATAATAAATTGTATTAGTTAGAGTTTTATAAATACTATTTTACACCATAGGAAGTCACAATGCACATGCACACCAGCACAATCCAAGTATTAAACTTCCAAGTCTCAGGCCTTAGAACAATGACAATACATTTCTTGACTATTTTTCTAATCAGAGTCCACAGCATGTAATTTCAAGTAAGTTCAAATGTTTGAAGCATAAATATTTACAATTTGAAACTGTTTATCAGAGGGAAGAAGCTGAGCAACCCCTAGTGGTAGCAGAAAAATACATACTGGGAAAAAAAAAGCAACATTTTTCACAGGATCAACGCATTTTCAAAAATTCATTATTTTATAAACACAAATCCTAAAGCTGATTATAACATTTAGAAAAACTATAAAAATTCAGATATGATGCACGGCAGATTTTCCCTAGAAAAAAGAGCACAAGTCTTAGGAGCAGCTGAGGGAACTGGGGTTATTTAGGCTCGGGGGGACCTTAACGCTCTCTACAACTACCTGAAAGGAGGATGGAGAGAGGATGTGGCTGATCTTTTCTTCCAAGTAACAAGATCTTTTCTTCCAAGTAACAAGCTGTGCCAGGGAAGGTTTAAATTGGATATTAGGAAAAACTTTTTCACAGAGAGGGTGATCAGGCATTGGAACAGGCTGCCCAGGGAAGTGGTGGAATCACCGTCCCTGAAAGCATTCAAAAACCTTGAGATGAGGCCCTCAGTGATATGGTTTGGTAGTGGTCTTGGCAGTCCTGGAGTAATGGTTGGATTTGATGATCTTAAAGGTCTTTTCCAATCTAGTTGATTCTATGATTCTAGAATTCTATTAGAATGTGATAATTGTGTTTGATAAAATACACTACAATATAATTGCCTTACAATGCATTACGAAGAATCTTTTCTTTACATTTTCCTCAAAGAGATTTTTTTCTCCAATTCTAAGATGTCCTAATGCAGCTACTGCCAAATTCAGCATGACCATTTAAGGAGGAATTTGCAAATACTATACAAATGAAATGCGCAAAAAATAAAAGCTTAGACCTTTTTATATTTTGTTTGAAAGTGGTTATCTAGAATCCACGTTTATCAGCTCCATTCTATAAATTCATTACAAAGTGTCTTCTGAACCTTCTGGAAATTTACTCCAGCTGAGTGAGATTTTCTGTGTTAGCCATCTGCTGCTCAAGATTCTTATGAATACCCATCAGAACAAAGTAGGTATAAAGACAGAGATGAATATACCTGAAAATATCAATATCAAAGAACTCAAAATATATCTGAACTGTATACAGTCTTTCAAGAGTTATCCATGCATAGGTATTAAAAGGAAAAGCCCTTGCTCTATTGCCACCAATGATCCCATGCCTCTAGCCATCACCAACATAAAGGTATGGCGATTCATAGGGTCAAGCTCATTTCAGGCCCCACAAGTCCACATACCAGTAGATAATATTACAGAAATAAAAGAATGGGTCAAAAATTATGCCCTCTTCTTTCAAAAAAATATGTAATATTGAAGACAATATCTCCAAAATCAAAGAAAATATGGACAGACATAAAATCACACTTAAAAGTGCAGTCATAAGAAATCACTTTGGAAACGAGTTCTTCTTGATTTTCACTGTGTTTCTAAAGTGACTTTTAAAGTGGTTTTGGGTCAAAAAATCAGTTCAGGCAGAAAGTTAATGTGTTCGTTGCTAGAACACCTGCATTTATTTCAAAGATGACAAAAAAGGATTTCAAGAGAATTGAAGTCAATCCCTAAGAATTCACCAAACACTGGGAAAAAAGAAACAACCCCCCCCGCAACATTTATACAATAATTATACTACCATAGCACTTTGTGCTGAACTGTAGCAATCAGCAAAGCAATGTGAATTGTAAGCTGCCAATTTAACTCTGGAGCTAGCATAAGGTTCCTGTTGATAGACTAATGGCTAGATACTTCAGAGCCAAGAATTCTGACATACAAATCTTAAATTCACAGAAAGAAAGACATGACAGATACCTGAAGATTTTGTGATAACAGTCTTGCAAATATTTTTAAAGATCTCTGATTTCTTACTGAAAAATATGTGTACTTTTACTATAAATAATCTATTGGCACAGTATAGTGTGCTCTCAGGTGGTGTCTGCTTGGTAAACGGTGCTTAACAGATGTTCTATTTTTATCACTTTCAAGACACTTTTGACTACATTTAAGAAGCAGCATGTAATGATTCACATGGAAATATCATACCTCCACATTGCTGAGATGTTGTTTTTCAAGGAGCTGTTGCGTTTCTCTCAGATTTTTCTGGAAGAGAAGTTGGTTACTATCCATGTTTGTTCTACTGCTCTCTTGTATTGTTTTATCCCAGCCAACCATTGCTGAAATCTGCTTCTGATGGCAAAAACCGTTTCTAGATGCTGATGAAGATGAAGTGTCATCTGTGGTTCTTGATGCAAGCAAATAACTTATTACTTTGGCTTATTGCTATGCGTCAACTGTACACTGTTAAACATGTCCTTGTCCAAAAGTACACATCATCAATAAATGTCTGGAAAGTGAAGGACAGCTATACTATACCTAACTACAGGTGGTGCTAAAACTGCCCAACACTTTCAATTTTAAACTTTCTCTTCTGCTATTTATAAATAGTCAGACTTTTCTGATTGGGTTGTTGGGTGACTGCCTCAGGTTGAATTAATCTGGAAAATGTCAGCCAACAGTTTGGTCATTTACAGAAATGGAACACGGAGTGTTTGTTTTTGTTGTGGGACTTTTTGGCTGTTTTTTTTTTTTTTTTGCTTGGTTTGGTTTTTGATGGTGTTTTTTTTTTTTGGCGTGTGTATGTGTGTGGTGGTGTGGTTTTTTTTTTTTTTTTTAAACAAGCAAAATGGCCCTTATTTTTCCATAAGGTTGGTTTATATAGAGCATAGCTGTATACTGATGCAGCCAGATATTCCCTTACTTCAAATAGCAAGAAGGCTTTGTAGTATCTAGAGATCCCAAATGTACTGATGACAGGTAATGTCAGTAAAGGGGTACATTAAGGAATTTATATTTGCTATCTGAAAAAAAATATCTTTGAAGTAGCTGGTGTAGCTGGGTACTGTGGTCGGGATGAGCCTGGCCTGGTAAGTCAGATAGAGGAAACCACAGGATAAGAACTGGCAAGAACCATAGGTCTGGTTGACACCCAGAAATCAAAGAAGCCAAGAAGCATGTGAAGTCAAATGACAAGAAAAATGTGACTAGGAAGACAGGAAGTGTGTAACAAGATATATTAAAGAATAAAAGGCAGACAGAACTGGAACAAGGCTGGGTAAAATCACTAGGAACAGGAACAACAGGAACAAGCTTTGGAAAAGAAGCAGCAAGACCTAGGTAGATATCAAAGATGACAAAGTAGCTTTAACCAGTAAGAAAGATAGGCCTTAAAAAAAGCGAAAATAGCCCACACACCAAAACACAACAGCTCATAGGTAGCTCAAGTGTTAGACTTCTGGAAATATAATGATTAACAGGTTGCCAGCTATGCCTGACTTACGAGGTGGAACAGTTTAGCAAAGGATCCTGGCTTTTGGCTCCAACCTGGTTCCAGGGCCCTAAATGCCCTTAGTCTGGCATATCCAAAGTGGCACTTACAGAAAACTCTCACCAGATCCATGCTTTGAGTTCCGATATCTGTTCAGTAGAACCATAACCCTTACAACTGAGTAGAAAGCCAAGCCTATGTCTCGCTGGTTTAAGATCAAGTATTTGTTGTACTTCACAATTACTACAAATGGTGGTAGAAGGAGAAAAGATCTTGGAAACAGATTATTGGTATAAACTTCCAGTGAAGTTACTTGTAAAATGGCTATTCCTTTACCAACAAGGAGAGATCCAGTTTTTATTTTACCAGGTTGATCAGGCCCAATATTTTAAATGATACTTTGCCTCAACAATCACTGGATTTTGAGTAACAAACTAAACCTTATTGTCCATTCAATATGAAGATGCTTTTCAAAATTCCCAGGATGTATTTCTCATATACAGTTCTTACACATAGTCTTGGCAGTCCTGGGGTAACGGTTGAACTTGATGATCTTAAAGGTTTTTTCCAACTTAGTTGATTCTATGATTCTATTCTCTTGTTCATTAGGTGTTCCTGGATTTTTTTTACCTTCTCAAAGAGGTAATATGTCTCCATTGCCTAATTTAATTCTTTACAACTTTTTAAACATAGACATTGAGAACTCCAGAACTTTATAAAATTCACCTATATCCAGTCGGGTCTGCAGCCATATTTATCTTGAATACTTCATACAATATTAATTTCTTCCTTTAAAAGGGGACTGCCAATGAATGCTATATATTCTATTTCTGATGGAGGGTAAATTCTACAGATTATGCAAGATATTTGGGTTGAGTCTTTATAGAAGTTTAAGAAGAGATAGAAACGCAGAAAGGGATCTACTACCTCATCTGAGTTAGTTATTAGTTGTCACAAAATTTCCAACTAAAGGGATTCTAAGGCATTTTTAAAGCTTTACAGCTCAGAACTATTGAGTTTTGAAGAACCTCCTCCTTTGAGAACCTTCTCAAAATGTTCTTCTGTATCAGAGCTTACTTTGCTGTATTTTATTGCAAGAAATTTATTTGCCCTCTAAGAAAATTTTGCACAATTTTTGAAGCCACGTCTGAAAACACAGAAATGCCACTTCTATGATGCACACAAACTATGGCTCCCAGATCAACACTAAAAAGAACAACACTGCAATAACATCTTCCGTAACAGATCAGAAGAATCTAGGCTACATGATGTGTTCAGTTTGAATCTCAGTGCTTAGTAAGAGATTGTGTGAGACGCAGACAAAAATGCAGAGTATTTTCTGTGGCAAGGAAGGAAGACAAATTGTTAGTATTAGTATAAGCAAAGGTTTATTTCATGTTATTTATATACCTTGCCCCTATACAGAAGCCTATACTGCAATAACTTAATTCTATTTGCCTTATTACCATATCCCCAATATTCCTTGCGTCCTCCTGCACCCACCCCATATGGCTCCTACTAAAGCCTCCTAGCTTACCAGCTGGGGAAAACGCAGCACTGCTGCGTTCCAAGATATTCATGTGCTGACTTACCCACACTAACTGCCTTGTGACCTGCCAATAGCTCCATGCAGACTCAACTTTTAAACCTTTTTCATGCTTTCTTCCTTGTTCAATTGCCAATTTCAAACTTGTAGAAATATAATTATCCTCGAGATTTTTAGCTGTCTTTCAAATTTGTTTATAGGGGAACACAAAGTGTAAAAGAATACGAACACATACATTTAATTTCCTTAGAAAATCAGGTTATAAAAATGAAAATCAGGGAAAGAACACTATCATTATTACAGGATAGTGAATTTTAAAAATAACACGAATGCGAATTGACAGCAATGTTATACTGTGAAAAATGGTATGTCGTTTGAAGAGGTCCTGAGGTAAAAATGTGAGATCCTGAGGTCTCACTGAGCAGCAGTTTGAAGAAAGATGAAAACTAAAGAAACAAATGATAAAGGCAAGGGGAAGAGGCACTGAGCTGCTCTCCTTAATCAAGCTATTAGTGAAACGGGACAAATGATCAGGAACCCCGAGACAGGGTTCAGAAACATCAGATTTTTTTTTTTGCCATAATTTCTAGAAGGTAGGGTTTTTTGTTTGTTGTTTGGTTGGTTTTATGGCTGCAACCCTCCTATATAAGTGACTGGCAGATAGCATCAGCATTTAGCTTTAAGACCTATGGAATATTTTCTCGATTGCCCAGTTTATCACCTGCATATGTATTAATCAGCAGCAGGTATGTAACCAAACTGAATACTAACATCACAATGAAGGTCACACTGAAGAAGGGAAACTCCTTTTAGACAGAGTTTATCTCTATTCTGAACATCTTCTCAATTTACAGCATGCAGAAAATAATTTGAATAACAGTAATAACAAAAGCAGCAACAACAAAAATAAAGCCCTGAACTGAAATGCTAAAAAAATTAGAGATTATGAAGGGAATAATCAGGAACAAGTATCAAATACACCAGATAGATAAACTATGCATGAAAAAGAAAAGTGCTTGGGTAGACTGAAAAGACTGCAGTACAAATTGTATGCGATATAAAATGAAATTGCAGGCCAAATTGTTTTCAGGATGCTCAAGATACATACAGAGGATGAGACATTTAAAGGAATGACAGCTGGAAAAAAGATAAGATCTTGGCATGAATATACAAACTAAACTATCCCTGAATGTCAAGGAAAAAATTTGGATGAGAATAAGAAATAATCTAGACAAAATACTTTATAATTCATAGAACAGCAGATGGTTTGATAACCATGGCAATCTGAGTCAGACTATAACTGAATGGGGACTAGGTCAGCCTGACTATTCCCAGAATTCCGTTGAAGGAAAAAGGTTTGTGTCATCTCCTCTGTTGTTTTACCAAACGGACATAAACAACTCAAGGATGTTTCATAATGCTTCATTGGAACAGATCACAGAAATGCTTTCTTTGCCACAAGAGAAATGGCCTACAACTTCCTGAAGAGTAATTGTCTGCTGTTTATTGAGTGCACTAAACAATTTACTTCCTTTGATCATTAGAGTAAACAGAAATGCTTACCTGAAGTTGGTTTTGTTTCCGCTGGGCAAGCACAGTCCTGGTGTTAAAACTGATCCTTTAATTTGCTCAAGAGCTTTTTCTAACTGAAAGGCTGCTTTTGTCTGGACTAGTGGGACTAGAGTGAAAAACACAATGGAAAAAATATTTTAAAAATTGGAATATTTTACCATAAATGATTTGGTTAAGTTTCTGCAGTTTGGAAGCCTAAATTCAGACTGTTACAATAAACTGAGTGGCTCAGCATCATTTAGATATGCTAGAGCAACTCTTGTTCCTCTCAAGCAAAACCCCAGACTAATTTCAGTGTTTACAGTAACACATGTATTCAACAGATTTGCTATTCATTTTTAGACTGCACTGTTGAAAAACTAGGAGGTTAGAAACCTCAACACTGACTTTGTTTTTACATCAAGATTATTCTGCTCATGGACTAAACCAAAGTTATGGCTTGCAGATATTTTATAGAGGCCAAATTGTAACTTAATAATCAAACCAGTGGAGAAAGAGTTCAGACAGGCACAAGGTGTTGCCTTGTCCAAGTAAGTAGAAGTAGGGTAGAAAGTGGCAGAGTTGCTATAAAGGAAACCCAAGAAAAGAAATTGTGATTCATTATATTGCTACACAGTCTGAGCTGTCAGTAGAGCTATGAAGAAGCCCTAAACCAGTACTGTTTTGTAATTTTAATCTGACATTCGATCTTGAAGTCAGAGACATTACCTCACAGTTGGCGCAACTGCAGTTGGGAGAGTAAATCTGTTATAGAATACCTAAGTAATATACCATATCTTAAGAGTTTCAACACTGGAAAGTTGACTGGAAATCAGACTTGGCTGATGCTGCTAAAAACTCCTGCCAATCTGTGCTGATTCCAAGAAAGCAGGAACGGAGCTGAAGTGATCATTACTTCCCAGCAGCAAGAGAACAGCTTAAGAAGCTGACTAATTCAGCAAAAGTTATGTAACACAGTAAATACATGCTAGGACTGCTTTTATTTAATGATAAACAAAATGCACATTCTAGATTATTTCACATTCGGAGGTTCAAATAGCAGATCATTATACTATCCTAGTAACTTTCAGGGACCTTGTAACACCTCAGACCCAGCTGTGAAAGCGCAGTATTGTAAGCAGTAAGCACACTACAGTGAAAGAAGCGGGGAAAAATCCAGGAAGCCACAATATTGCAAGGAGGTGATGTACTTACTGTGACTGGAATATAATGAAATACCTCACAATACAATTTTTAGGAGAAAAAAATATTGCTTTGTTTTAATTCCTTCTACTCAATTTTGTGGTATGTATCAGATCTGAGCTTCTTGACAGTTGATGGCTTGACTTCGCGAACGAAGATTTTGGGAAGGGCTTTACCCACGCTTACTACAAGCGTGCTGATGACTAAA
>JANHGB010034422.1:0-10248 GCA_026283785.1 Coracopsis vasa
AGACACAAGGTAAAGACTCAAAACTGGAAACATGGAGATGATGACACTGTGCACCTGCAGAATGCTGGCCAAATTCCCCTCCTGGACTGTTTGTTCTCTGCTGTTGTACTTCCAGCAGACATCTGTTAGGTTATTGTCCCCCACAAGAACAAGGGCAAGTGATCATGAAACTTCTCCCAGTTGTTTGAAGAACATTACATCTGTAGCTTCATCCTGGCTAGGTGGTCTATAAGCAGAGTCCTACCAGGGTATCTGATTGATTGGCCTTCCCCTTGATCTTCACAAACATTCAGCCTTCTCACTGACACCATTGAGTTCAAGGCAGTCAATGCACTCCCTGACATACAACACAACCCCACCACCTCTTTTTCTTTGCCTATTTCTTCTGAAGAGCCTGTAGCCATCTACTGCAGCACTCCAATCATGCCTATCATTCCACCACGTTTCTATGATGGCAATTATGTCATGACTTCCCTGCTGTACAGTGGCTTCCAGCTCCTCCTGTTAGTCTAGTGTCTGCTATTACTTCATCATCTGAGGTTCACATGGGCACAGCTCATGTGTATATGTCCTAATGGAAAACAGTAGCTATTCCACATTTATATTTCTAACTTCTTGTGTGCCCATTATATCCGCTGGCTTTTCTCACCTCACATTTTTGTCTATAGCTCTTTATCCTCCACATTTAATATATTATGCCAAATACATTTTGCACCACACATCATCAAGAAGATGTCTGGTGAATTATTTACTACTAATAAAATATTCTGCCTCCTTATGTATAAGGCCTTTTTCCAGGATTATATTATTTTAATATGCATCACCTCAGGAAGCTGGAAACCAAGTTCAAATAGCAGTCAGGAAGAAATTCTTTACAGTGAGAGTGGTCAAGCGCTGGTTGCCCAGAGAGGTGGCAGATGCCCCATCCCTGGAGACATTCAAGGTCAGATTGGACAGGGTTCTGAACAGCCTGATCTAGTTGAAGATGTCCATGCTCACTGCAGGGGATTGGACAAGATGGCTTTCAAAGGTCCCTTCCAACTCAAAATATTCTATGATTACCTTATTTACATTAGAGAACTCAAAAACCAGAAAAGAAATCATACAATTCTAATGCTGTTCTGTGCAAGGATTTTGAAAGCTATTACAGAGAAAGCACTTGCTTAAAACTATCTGCTACTGGATTTTTTCCTTTATTTTTATGGAGAGCAGATACAGAAATCTATAAAGACGTAGCACGGTTGAGCTCTGTTCTGCCTCCTGCAATGTCAATATGTAGGTTTGAGTTCCAAGATCAAAATTCTTCATGTTGTTCATGGCAATGAAGAACACAAAATCAGCACCAAGGCTTACACATCTTATACTTCAAACTAGCTTTTAAATTATTATTATTATTATGTCACAAAGACGAGTCCTTTTGTAGAAATGGCTATATACAGCTCCATTTTAATTGTATTTCTCCAGGTTTTCAAACCAGTGAGAAGACTACTATACTTGGGGGCCAGGAAGGAGGGGGAAGCCATCAGTCCTCCTCTTCCTGCTATTTCCTGTTCACTATGAAAGAAAATTCATCTACAATTACAGCAGCAATTCACAGTTCTGGTTAATGTACCACATTGTTCCCATCTCCAGAGACCACCAGTACAAACCCCAAAGGTTTTGGGAAGGACTGACAATATCTGAGTGAGACCAGGCAAAACTTTCAATTCAACAAAATGAGTCAACTCACAGTATGTAGTTGCATTCCAGAGAGACAGCCTCTGTCAGTCATCCACTGGAGCATAAATACACATTCAAGTAAAAGAAACAGGCCATTTAAATAAAACCACATAATTGCAAAGATAATGATGCTCATTACAGCACCTGCAAGAGAGGAGATGGAGGAGATGCTTGCTGTGATATCTCAATACAATCAGAAATCCACTGGATTCAGCATTTTCATTATCTGCTTTCATTCTCACAAGGTGATTTGGCTCAAAATCTTGTACTAGGTAATAATCCTTGGTTTCTTAAAAAACACAGTTTCTATTACTAGTCCTGTAGGAAGGAAATGTGAAGACCATGGATTGCTCTCCACTTACTTCTGCTATCGGAATGAAACTCCACACTCCTGAGAATATAAGAAAACCCTGAAATGACAGTCCATTTCTCTGAATATTTATCCATTTTTCTTAAAGTGGCTATAGACAGATGACAAACTGACAAACTGGTACAGCATCATCTGGAAAGGAACTGTGTGGATGACTCAGTTGTTTATTGGATAGTTTCAGACTTTCGGAGACAGAGATGGCACACACCATATTCTGAACTGCCTCTGCAAGAGCTCTTATTCATCTATCCAGCATTTCCTTTTCATTTCTTTCAGTGCTATATTGTAGCTCACTACTCAGGCTTCATGGCTCAGTCAGAGAACTATGGTTCAGAATCCTACTCTTCCACAGAAAACAAAAGACCAGCTTCAACTCGGGAGATTAATAGCTCTGCTGAAATGTCACATTGCTTAAAGTCACCTAACCAGGTCATTTATGCTCTCATTAGGAAAAGAAGTTCCCACTTTAGATCCTTCAGAATCCTCTCAGGAATAGCAGTCGTCACTTCTTTTCCAAACCTTAAAGTGCATTCATATAACAACACAATCAATCAATCAAACAAATAAAATCACACACACACAAAAACCCAAAGAAGCAAATCAAACCAAAACCAAACTCAAACCAAACCAGTCCTGTTAAGATAGCAGTACTGAAAATGCAGCTAGAAAAGACTGCTTTACTTCAGAGGGCAAAATCTATCAGGCCCTGAATGCCGGCTGTATAGTTACAGTCCTTTTAATCATCACAATGTCAGTAGCTACTTTCATTCCTGAGCTTAGTTACAGAGGTTTTTTCAGTTTCGAACCAAATCATAAAGCAAAACTTCAGTCAGCTCTCTTTCCTATGAGAACATTGGGATTTTGTGAAACTGGAGGAAGAGATTATACTGTATTTAACAGTCTGGGAGAAGGCTTACTGATCACGTCTTTGAAATCTTGTTGCTGGCTTCTTTTGTTCATTTCTGTAGGGCATTACAAAGCATAAAAAACTACCACAGATCTTAGCTCAACAAATCCACCAGCATGGTGCAAATATCAGTGCAAGAGCAGAAACACGTAAGTGTAGGAGAGAAAATATGGCATTCATATATCATAGCATAGATGCCATGAAATGTTCATGAACTCTTCACCAGCAGAGTTCTTCAAGTCTGAATGTGAGTGGCATGCTGGAACATGTATGAACAGTTGGAGAAGACAACTGTTGTGGCAAAACTGATCTGTGTTGTGGAAAAAAAAAAAGAAGAGGCCTCTTAGACATTATAGACCTCCTCTTCCATGGCATGTCCATCCTCCTCATGAAGTTGGTGGAAGGTGTTACGCCTAAGGATCTCCCAGCCACGGTGAGAACTAGTCTTGGATGTGCTCCGTGACAATGAGAAAGCAGGCAGTTCCTTCTTGTACAGGATGTCCCTATTGATTTCCAGCTTTTCCAAACCTTTGTCATAGTTATCCTTATCCTGAGCCTTTAATGCTTCTGTATACCGCAACATCTTGTGTTTGATGGGATCAACCCTGTCTTCAACTCTGTAAGAGGATTAAAAAGATGAACTTAATGAAGTAGAAATATGCCAGTTTGTCAACAAAACCAAGCAGCCACAAGCAGCAAGCCCCTCCCAAAAATATGCCTACTGACCTAGACATCACAAAAACTCTACACAGAAACAGGAAATCTTTCACAGGCACAGTGCTAGCAGCTACTATCATACAATTACCTCCTAGACCTTCATTCCTGTCATGTTTCTTATTAACATCCACACCTTGGATTCTTCTTCTAGGATCCTTACGGGCACACACTAGAAGAGAACTCACCTGAGATACCATCGATCCCCTAGCCCATACTCCCGGCCACAGATCCCAGACCGAGGCCAGAGACACCTTGGCAGTTTCCTCTCCAGCATGACAGTGGTAGCAACAACCTTTAGAATAAAAAAACAACCAAATCAACCAAACAAACAAACAAGAAAGAACTTGGATGAATTAGAAAAACTCTCTTTCAAAATGATCAGTTTCATGAGTACTGATCCATTACCATACTTGATTACAGCTCTATATGTAATGAAAAAAATCAGAGTCAATATTCTTTATTATAGGGCAATTCACTATTTCAGTCACAGCTGTGACACGTTTTGAGGAAGCAATGGTGCTCTTAAAACACTGTTAAATATCTTTCGTGGTGAGAAAGAGTAGGGTAATTAATTTGCAAGCTAGAGAAGGGGACAGTATTTATATATGCATTAATTGCTGTCAGAACTTTCCAATGTGGCCACACAACTATGTTTAACCATTTGACTTACTGATTTCCCACAGAAAAGGATTTCCTGCTGAGCGGCTACATAAATTATCTGGTTGAATTTTTTTGTCTTTTGAGCAAGAGTTAGGCCAACTTTTCTTAGTGGATCTAAAGATATTACTGACCTACTTGCAATCATTACCTTGCATTCTATCCCACCTCAGTCAATCCCTATAATTATCATTAAACTCTCAGTTACACAGAATGTGATTTGTAAAAAAGGATGCAACTATAATTCTATTTAACAAGATAGCTCATGTGTAATGACCAAAGAGCTAGGAAGATACAGGATGGACAAAAAGGTTGAATAGGTTTCTAGCTGCTATTTGAAATAAGGTAGGAATACCCACAGAGCAAAGACATACTGTAAGACAGTTTCACATGGGAAGATGTGAAGAAGAGTCTTGCATTTAATCACTTCAGATTCATAGAAAGCATACAAGAAATTTGGTGAATGATGTACAGAAGCTGTAAAACAGAATTAAAAGAACATGGCTTATTGTATTAGCCCCTGAGAAAAGTGAAGGCCAGGGAAAGGTTTTAAAGTACCTCCTTTAGAGCATCGATGGCAGAGTACTTGCACTGTCTAGCATATTTTCCCTGGACAACTTTTCCCCTTCTTTATTACAAGTGAACACTTTACCACCTAAACTAGATTACCTGGGCTCTCCAGAGCTCATCCCGTTCATGGGCCACTCTCCAATGGGTGTCACCCATCATGGCAATTAGCAAGTTGAGCATAAGGAGCGTGGCAATGATGGCAAAGGCAAAGTATACCACACTGTACATAAAAGGCAGATCCACATCATAATTTGCAGGGCCATCAATGATAGTGAGGAAAAGCTCAAAGGTGGTGAACAAGGACATGGGATAATTGTAGAACTGTCCAAGGTTCTCAGGGTTCTCTGTCTGGAAGATGATGTAAAAAGCTGGAGGAGAGGAATAGCAGAAAAAAAGAGAGAGAAAGTTTAAACAACAGGAATCACATTCCAAGAGCAACAACAGGGTCCTGTAAGGGATGCTGGCAACAAAAAGTAGTCTGGGAAGGAGCTACATGTGTTTCTATGCTAGTGCAGTACCCAGGATAACAAAGACAAACCTCTAGAATCACCGGACTTCACTCTACAATTACTCAGAATTATTTTATTGCCTTTGCTCTCAAAATAGTGACTTTCTCTTCTTAAAGGACATAATAAATCATGAATGTTAATCTCATTTTCCAAAGACAAGTATCATAAATGCAGTATGTTTGCAAACCTCGACTTATATATGTGTGTGGAATTACATAGATTGTTCTAATTTCTATTACTCTAGAAAGAGAAAGAATTCAAAACTGAACTTGCATGAACAGAAATCAGTACTGGAAAAATGGCCATACTCAAAGAAATAGAGGGTATACATCATCACCACCTTTGCCAGCTAACTCAGAGGGCAACCTGAGAACAAATCAAAACCCACACGCTTCATTCATACTGAAGAAGTTGGCAGGGCATTACTAACATGGAGGTGCTGGCCACATGGAAGTGGCTGGTCTCTTCTCTCAAGTAACAAGCAATAGGAAAAGAGGAAATGCCTCATACTGTGCCAGGGGAGGTTTAAATTGGATATTAGGAAAAAATTCTTCCCCAGAGGTTGCTCAGGCATTGAAACAGGCTGCCCAGGGCAGTGCTGGAGTCACCGTCCCTGGAAGGGCTCACAAACTGTGTAAATGAGTCCCTTAGCAATATGGTTTAGTGGTGGCCTTGGCAGTGCTGGGGTAAAGGTTGGACTTGCTGATCTTGAAGGTCTTTTCCAACCTGGTTGATTCTATGATATTGCTGGTTTCCTTTTGTAAACTCACCTGATGCAAAGCCTAGTATCACCACAGCCATGAGCCAGCAAAAGCGCATAAGATCTCCAAATATCATCTGTAGAACAAAGACAGAACCATCGTAAGGCCCAACTGTCCCGCCAAGTCACAATACAATCCTATGTAAACCATTTTCCAGATTCTAAGACCATGAGTGGACTAAAGAAAACTTCTGCACTAAAGAAAGAATGTGAAAGTCCCAAATCATCTGTGCAAACAAGAGCTTGTCCATTTGCCATTAACACTAGTCCTTTGCAGTCCTATCTGCAAAGAGGTGTCATGATGTAACAAGCCCATATCTGTTTGTGTCTTATACCTTCTGGATCATGATGGTAAAGGGTCCGAGCATCTGGAAGCCTCGTGCGAAGTACATGACATTGCACCATCCTAGCACCAGGGCAAAGGACATGGGCACCACCTCACCAGTTGTGCTGGTGAGACGCATCACCATGGTTACTAGAATCATGCAAGCATATGTGATGCTGCAAAGGAAGAAGAGACAGTGAAAACAGTTCAGTAGAGGAATCTTACTCTCCTTTTTGTTTCATTTTCAAAAATTCCAAGACAGGCACCTACAGCCACCAGCCCCAGAGGCAAAGAACTCTCAGCACTGTCAACTCTGCATATCTACTGGCTCCCTAAACAGCAGCTGAGCCAATAGAACAAATCAAGAGAAGGAATACTCTAAAAGACTGGAGCAAGTGACTCATCTGGCAAAAGGCAGCAATGGAAAAAATGAGATACTTCAAAAGTAGTGTACTTACACAATTATGTGGAAAGGCCCTCCTAGGATGGTTTGTCCAAAGTATTTTGCTGCTCCAACTCTAAGGATATCTGGGATCTAAGAGAGACATCCTATTCACTTTAGGACTCAGATGAATTCCGTTATACTATAAAAGGTCATGGTTATCACCAATATTCACAGGATCTTGGGACCAGCTGCATCTGCTTGGCTGATTCACAGACTGATTTCTATATTACTTCAAAAAAAGAATGATTGAGTCAGGTGGACCACTCTTGGGATAGGACAGAGATTGCTGGAAAATCTAAGAACACTTGGGCAGATCAAGAGACTTCGGTATGTGGCAGAGAGATGTTGCAGCACAGAGCTGTGAGCCTGAAGTTCGTATAGATTACTGACAAGAGACCAGACAAACAGCTGAGAGTCAGAAATCAAGACAAAAAAACCTTCTTGAGTTTGTTCTAATTCTCACTGTGTTCATTGTAGTATAGTCCTAGAGTCATGACCAAGCACAGGAAGAAGGACCTGTCCTTCCAGAACAGATATGGGCAAAGAAAAAGCTGTTTACAAGCCCTGTATTATTTCAGTTCTCCCTGGCATCATCATTTGAGTTTTTGCATGTAAAAGTTTCAGTCTTCTTTTTCATATTATAATAAAATCAAGTGGGGGAGGTATTTGTTTTCATTTAAATAACTTTGCCTTTTGTTTGAGAGAGAGTTCATGGTAAGGAGAACACCTAAACACCTCCACCTCTGAACTCTGGCTGAGTAAGGCTCCTGTTACAGAGTCACACAGTCACTGATCTCCAATTAAATATAAACTTCTCTGTGTATGCACAGAAATCACTTCATCCAGCACCCTTAAACACATGAGTATTTCGCAGTGCTAGGTGAAGAAGCTCTAATAATCTAATGCAACAGCTGGGATTCAGCTGGATCCACAGATGGTGCTAACAGGAACAGTGGTATTACCCTGAAGATAGTATTTGAGATTGCAGCCAATCCTTCTGATCACTTCTTCCACACCTGGAGTCTTACTAGTACATTATCACAGTCTCTGTTTCATCCAACAGATACTGTTAGCAGTGTCTATTTCCACAGACCTATATCAAAGCACTTAGACTAAGCAAATAACCCCTACCAAGTTGTCAGCACAAATGCATGCCTGTCTAGTAAGTAAAATCTGTCTGGATGAAACTCAAAACTATACAGCTCACTGTTTCTCTTACCTCCAGGATCAAAATTACTACAGCTCCAATGACTGTGATTAGCTCCCCCACCAGCCTCAGCTCATCTTCATATGTCATGTATGATTCCTGGGAAAAAAAAAGTGAATGGAAATTAAAATTAAATTTTAAAGGGAGTGAAAGGAAATTAAAAAAGAGGATGGGTGAAGAGAAGGCCCACTGTTGGTGTAATAAATATGACTAGGACTGATCAGGCCACAGGAACCAGACCAGGTCCTGCAACTGAGAACAGAGAGTACACCATATTTCTCATTGACAAAGGTCAGCTGGCAGAAAGAAGGAAAGCTGCAATAGCTGGGAACTGGGAAAGACTTGGACTTTCCAGTTTAGTTGGTTAGATGAGAATTGCCCAATATTGCCTATGGGGCCCTGACTCCTGTAGACACGGTACCTGCAGCATTTTCTGGACATAGATTGTATTGTCTCTGCTGCTTGTTTTGTTGCCTGTTCGGGGTTTCAGAGGTCGGTAGACACAGCACATAGTGAAGCAGACCATGTAGAGTATATAGAATAAAGCCAGGAAACAGAAATAGGGACGACCGTACATATTCCACTTCAGGCTCACCAGCTCCTTCACAGGTGTTAGGTCCAAGATTTGGCGTGCCTGAGAAAGACAGAAAGAAGGAATTAACTGCCATAAGGGCATTTGTTTATAAGCAAAGTAAAAATACATATAAGTAAAAAGATTTGATAGATGGAAATAATACGGGATGGTGAGGATTGTACTAATTAAAGTGTCTTCTTGTTCATTTCCCGTCCTATTAGTATTATTTAAGGTGATTACAACCGATAGGATGGTGTCCCTTGAAAGTCTTAGAGGTCTGCCTAAGCTTGCCATTACATTTGCTACTTTCATTTTTAGTAATACCTTTGCAAGTTTTGAAGCCTGCAGCAGTGATGATTTGCCTACTGTCATTAAATGACGAGAATGAGTGGTTTTAAAACGCACTCTAGTTTAGGATTTCTGAACACAATCATGTCTCACAGGGACATTGTGAAGAGTTAATCAGAATCACAGTTACAGAAAGCTGCTTGCTAGAGCTACAGTAAAGGTACTTGTCACTGATAACTGATACATTTGAGCCTGCTGAAAGAGAGAACCATTTACTTGAATCACACAATGTCATTTCCTGTAGCTTGCTCATGCTAAGTTCTTTCAATCACCTTCAAGTTTCACACCTCAGAAGAAACTGTATATAAATCAGATGTATATACATCAGATGTAGCTAGGTCATTAATAAGCATTAATACATTTTATGAATTCCCTGCACCACATGGTACAAAGTCCTTGCTCTTCAATACTATAAAAAAGCTTGAACCTTCAAACTCATAATTCTTCTTTTATAATCACCATGGTCTGCACACCAAAAGCATGTGGTGCCCACAGTACCTCTCTCTTCTTGGTTGAGACAATGAGCTCAAGGAAGGACTGATCTTCAGCCCAGGAGTCAATCTCTGTGAGATCATAGAGAACAGTGGTCAAGGGGCCAAAGGACCAAAGATTGTGCTTCCGCTTCTGCATAAGGTATTGAAACATCTGAGGAGAAAAGAAGGAGCTTGAGGGTATCAGGAACTTTCCAGTAAATAGTGTATTTGCAATGAGAACAAATTTGTTAAAACCTATTAATTACAATGGATTTGCCTTGAACTTGGCAGTTGTAGCAGTTCTCATATCTCTCAGGAACAATTACAGCAGGTTAAGAAGTTGAAGAACTTTTTCTGATTCCCATTTGATTATTAGCTCATGCTTGAGATGAAGGATGAGTATTTTTTCCTTTAAATTCTAATCAAACTGCTAATGTTATTTAACACAGTTATACATCCTGACAATAGATTTCATATGGAATTATACGTTGATTAGGAAAAAAAATACCCTTTTATACTTTTCTACAAGTTATCAGGAAAGAGGTGTTGCAAGGGAAATGATCCTGTCCTTTATAGATCTACATAACACTAAACACCTTTGTCTTTTTGTTAAGGGAAAGGATGAGAGTTTACATTAAATACTGAGTTCTTGCCTATTAACAAATAT